>JAHDVE020009673.1:0-239062 GCA_022606495.2 Halesus radiatus | reverse complement strand
TTACATAAATGAATGTTTAAAAATTAGTAATAATTAAAGAGTAATAAACAACAATTTATTATCTGGCAAAAATGATAATAAAACAAATGACAAACAAGTGAAAGATTGAAAACATATTAAAAGAAGGTACATAAATTAACTCATTATTGTCACCTGTGCTAATGGTATACTGTTTTGGTACTTACTAAGGGCTTCATCACATTAGCAGTTTGATATTAATGGTAATTTAGTTTTTTTTAATTGATTAATTGTGTCGTTAAACATGTCTATTTCATTATTAGAGCAGTGTATAGTATTGTAATTTCTTAATATCCGCGATAAAGGAGAAAAATAACCCTATATATATATATTTACATATAGGATTGTATGTTTTTGGGCACAGGTATGTTAATATGTGATACCACACAAGAGTCCCAGCTGCTCCCAACCGTCTGGAGCCAGTGAGACTATGGCATCCCCAATTGGGGTATGTTGTGAGGCTGAAAGTGTTTAGGAGGGGAAGGAGATGGGGAAGAAGGAAGGTGGGGGAAGTACCTGGGTATTCAGATCTGGTCACCAAACACGGCTAAAGCCATTTCAAGCAACGTTTCAATTCTGAACGGTGGTGTTTCACCAGGGCGATATTGACAGTAGGTATCTACCTACACTTCTGATAGCGATGTCCCTGCGAAACGTCACTGAGAAATAACCTTTTGTGGCTTACGCCTACTTTACCTAGCCTATGCGTTGATCGAATTTGAATACCAACTTCCATACCTTCCTCATCCCCGTCTTCTTCCTTATCTTTTTCCTCCTCTACTTCGCTTTCCCACTTCATCAGTCTTACAACATATCCCAATTGGGGATGTCATAGTCCCACTGACTTCGGGCAGTTTGAATTTTTGTTAGATATTCACCTAAAAAAATTTAACCGGTTAAAAATGTTTAAACCTTTTCAAAAAACAAATCAATTATCAAATTAATGTAAAATAAAATGTAAGCAGGTACCTACCTTCACATTCTAAATAAAATAAAACATTTACATATTATTATGACGTAAAAGATGACTAGAATGGAAGTAGGTAGGTACATAGCTAAATCCCTTTACATTAACCTTAAAGCAGCACTAAAAACGACATAGAAGACTCGCCTAATTAGATAATATCAATTCATATTCGTGGCTTATAACAACGTGTTTCATTTACTTAAACAAATTAAACAGTACGTCCCAGCACAGGACCCCCTAGTGAGAAGGACTAAGAACAAATAGTAAAATATTAAAATAGTTTACAAAATATAATAATTAGTATACCATTTTGTATTTTAAACAATCATTCTGTAAACATTTTTATACTTGCATCATATTTTATGTTTTCACATGCTTATTTACGTAGTCGCTCATTTAAAAAAAAAATATTTAAAAAAAATACCAACCTTTGAAAATAGCTTTGAACGTGAAAACAGCTAAAAAGTAAAATATTTCCAGAACTAAATAATAACATTAAAAAAAATTACCAACGCATTAAAAACAGATATTTTCCCACAACTATCCATGTTATTGATCCACCTTAGACAACATGATTCAATATCGCGTTGTATTTAGAAATATTTTTTGTATGCACGTATCACTTTCATAAGTAGGTACCTGTCCACATACTTAGTACGTACTCACCAATCAACACAAATCTTTCTAAATTGGATAAATATGCAGGTATGTGTATTATAAGTTAGTCACGCACTTAGGTTTCTATTTAGGATCTTCTAAATGGCAAGAGATCAAAGGAATCCAAATGAAGAGTAAATCATTAGTCGAAATTGGCAGGTACAGATTGCAATAACTTGATCACGATAAGCTCTTTGACTGATGAGGTCATAGGTTAATTGACTTAGAGTATGATACCGTACCTTTTTTAAACATATTTGTAGGTCGGAGGGTACCCAGGCACTCTCATAATTATGATAATTAATTGATAAGTAGGTACCTATCCACCTACTTAGAACGTAGAGAGTTAATAAGAAAGGTAATATATGTTATACATTTCCAAACGTAGGTACACATTCATATTATATTAGATTTATTGATATATATTAGATAAGTGGGTATTTATAAAATTAGATATAATTTTTTTCGATATATTGGTGCGGTAATTTTAAATCTATTAGTGTGTTTATGTTGTATCTCTCATTATTTCTTTACTTTCTTATTCCTTTCTTCACTAGGTAGGTACCTATGTCTGATGGCATACAGGAACTGAGACACAAATATGAAATATGTAACGTTTCTAGTTTAGAAAAAATCAGGTGAAAAAAAATGATAAGTACCATCAAATCGTGGTGGAGTTCCAATGTAGTACAGTGATAAAAAAAATGTTTATGTTGTACAAAGCCCATATTTTCCATAATCCGTTTTGGTAATGACACCGATCTTGACAACAACTACCCACCTCCTGAAATTTTCTACTTTTCCTGAATAAATTATATATTTTTCAAAATTCGCAAAAACTGATCTCATAACATGGTTAAAACTGAACCCCCAATGTGTATGATCTTCATTTCCAATAGATATGTGCAGTAGTGTGTAGTTGTTTACTGGATTATGGGACCATCGCGGGACAAGAGGGAACTGCTGGCGGTTGTTACAAACTATTTTGAACCAATTTTAACCACTATCGGCATGCACAAATACATTCAAAGGTGCGCTCTTTAAAATGATTTGCCTGTGTGTAGGTTTACATCTTAGTATAACTGTATTTACAATCCTGCTCTTCTATTTTTAAACTAGGTACCTATTACAATGTGGATTTTTTTAATATTTTGGGTGTATCTGTCTGCCTATTTGTATTTTTTATGACTTATAGGTAATCTTATTTTTTCTTCAGTGTTTATAATATGTACATAATTATGTTTTATTGATCACCAGTTTTTGTTTTTGTTTTCTCACAGTATTTATTATTTGATCCTATTACAAATCATTCGTTTAAAAAACTTTCTAGGAAATTTTGTTAAACAGCGGGCACTTTATTCACATGCCACCACTTGAATATTTTAAAGTAGGTTGGGTAGGTATTTTTATAACTGTGCACTTTTCTAAATATATTTTTAAGTAACTTCCTTCAGTATTTGGAGATTTAGTCTTAAGAATATAATTCCATTTTAATGCTAACCTCAACATTTTCAACAAAATCTGCAGTTTTAACTAACTATTATTTTAATAGCTAAGAAATATTATCGGTGCTGAAAAGTCTTTTAATACCAAGAACCAAAATAATCCATAATATGAAGAGAGGATTTTTTTAAAGGATGATGGGAAGGTTTTATAAAAATTTTGCATATTTAAAAACGCAAGCAATTTCTTTTTATTAGTTTATTATTCATAACGATTATCTTATGATTAATTTCATAGATATCATATTACATTAAAACATGGTATTTGTTTACAAACAGGATTGGTTAAACAATGTTACAACATGGGTTTATTTACAATGGAAAACAATGATGGTTTCATAAATTAAGTGCTATGTCTAACAAATGTAAATCCCTAACGAGGTACCTACCTACCTACTAGAGGGTTCGTGCTCATCAAAATTTGTTCAGGTCATTTGTAAAGTACCTACTTACTCTAATGATTAAGGGGGTACTTTACACTATCACAAATAATTTACCATTGAATTTAATTTTAAATTGGCCCTAAATCCCCCTGAAAAATTAGTATTAAGAGGTTTGCCATAGTAGGTACCTTCCTATTTTCAGGAATATATAACAATAAAAATTTATTATCTCGGCAACTTAGATAATTTTGTGATGGCGCGATGAACAGAATTATAATGTCTATTAAGGGGTATCGATCATCTGATTATCTTTACTACAAAGCAAAAGTAGTGTTCGTGTGTTTCTAAAGCGCTAATAACTGCAATTTCTGTCAACATTTTCGTAGATCAACACAAATTTTCTCCACTTAAAACATAATTTCCATTATAAGCTATGAAAATGAAAAATCCATGTGACGGTATTACAAGACAGAGTATTGGTTGTTCAAAAAACGAGTTAGCTAATACCTCGGGCAAAGTCGGGTAGTAAAACTACTCAAGTACGTGAAATGGTGAGATATATAGTCTATATTTTGTCATAGTTATGAATGGAATTAATTATAAAGTAGGTACCTAAATATCTTACTAACGTAGGTATTGAATATTTTCAAGAAGTATTTTTACATAACGTTATTGTTGTTAGAATAACAATAACACATTTTAATGGTCCTCGTTTGATATCCTTGATTTTAATACAAATTTCCGTGGTACCTATAATTAATCTTGAGTTTAATTCAACATTTTTACAAGCCGCCTCTTTGTTATTTTATAATTATTTTCTTATTATAATCTACCTATTTTATCACATGATTTTTATACATTCATTCACAAACTATCAACATTGAACAATAATAATTATTAAAATTATGGAATCAACAACTTTGTGATACAAACCTACCAATTTACAGATATACAATAATGACATTAAATAAAACACATTTTTTAAATCCATGGAAATCACAGTAAAGCTTTACAAATAAATATGCATTGGTTAGTTAGGTATTCTAGTGATAAAATTACGGTTTGATGAAAATAAGAGTTTTGTTGAGAAAACAACAATGAAGGGTTGTATTAAATGATCTTTAAAAGCATTCTCGGTACGCAAGGAGTACTTTGTCTTAAGTAGTAAATTATTTAACTTATATTGTAGTGTTGTATGTGGAAAATTAAATAAAATGTTGTACAAAAATAAGCGTAAGGTGTTGTTAAACTATTGGTCAACTATATTCACATACAAATAAAAGCAATAAATTATCAACGAAATTGTTCGAATGCTAAGAAATTTTTCTATAAATCAGAGTTATTGGTGAGATCATTACCATGTATATTGGGACTAGAAAGAGGTTGAGGTCTCCGCGGCTGGGAGGCAGCCAACTGCTCGTAGTAGCGCCCCATCAGAGCCTGGTCTATAGCCAGCCCCGGAAACACCCCCCAGTGGCTGAGCAGGGGGTACTGCAACCCCTGCGGAACGTTTCCCTGAGGTTCCGAAGAGAATCTCACGGGCGCAACGTCTTTGTCCGAGTTCTCATGCGACGCGTCTTTTTCTTCTTGGTCACTAGCCACCACGTCGATGTCCTCTTCAGCGTTGTCTTCATCCCCGCTGCTATTGAAGTATGATTTTGGGTATGTTATCTGCTTTTTGTGGATCTTTTCTTCGTGTCTCATGGATATCTCGTCCGGTGCTAGTAGCGATGCGACGTCGAACTGCCGCTTTCTGGCAATTCCTGGGAGAGGAGCAAACACCGCCGTCGGGGTAGGGGGCCAGAAGTGTTGGAGAGCAGGCAGGCCGGGGGGAGGAGACACTGACAGTGGTGGAGGACTGGGAGAGTCATTTCCTTCATCATCTACAGCTAATCCCATGTGTTTCCTGACCTTTCTTTGAGCTTTTCTCCTCCTGAAGTCGCCCTTTCTGAAATCATCCACGTTCGCCGGATGGATTGCCCAGTAGTGTCCTTTTCCATTTGCACTTCTGCCTGCTTTGATGAAGCAATCATTCAAAGACAGGTTGTGTCTGATGCTATTTCTCCACCCTGGTCCACGAGACCTGAAGTACGGGTAGTTATCCAAGATATGCTGGTAGATATCGGAGAGCACTAACTTAGTTTCTGGTGAGCTGAGGATGGCCATGGCTATGAGGCCGATGTAGCTGTGTTGAGGTTTAGGTTCTTCAGGCTGGAGAACTCTGTGGTGGAACAATGACATGGAAAGTGCCAAACGAGGTCCGTAAGGTCCAGGATACGCTGGGCAGAGAGGCACTGGTCCAGGGTAGTGATGAAGTTGAGAAAACCTGAGTCTCTCCGCCATGGCATAGTTGTAAAGCTGGAGTCTGTACTGATCCAACGGAAGGAGTCCCGTTGAGAGAGGTGAAGGATTTTGACCCTGACCTGGTGGTCCCCCAGGAGTTGGCTTTACAAGAGAAGCCAAGGGGTATGGCATAATGGTAGTTCCGGGGCCCGTCGGGCTATCTCCGTTACTGCACATTCTTGTCTTTTTCAAAAATTAAAAATTACCCAAGCACTCGATTGTTTATTTACTGGTCTTTGAACACTGATAAAAAACTAATATTGCGCAATGTTTTTCACTGTATTGAACAAATCACACACAAAACATTGTATCAAATGTTATGTTTTGCTAAACGTCAAACGTTAACAGTAGCAGCACGCACGTGGCGACCCTTCGTAGATTGCCGACTGAATGAGCCATAAATCATCTTCGACATTGTAGAACCCTCTCTACCCCCTCCCTAGCCACGCGCGTCCCATGAAGTACAGACTCCCAAGTTGGGAACTGGCAGCCAGTTAAATTGGATACTTCATGGGGGTCTCGTTCGGATTCTTGGTATAAGCCGAGCACTTATTTGCTGAGAAATATTTGAAAAGCTTTGGTGGGCCGGACGGGAAGGCGCACGGGCCAATAGCAGGCCGGCCTTGTGTTGGCACGGTGTTGGTATACACGGTGTTTTTGTTTAGCGTGGGGAGGGGCCGGGCGGGGGGGAAGGGAAGGGGTGGAATAGGGGATGAGGGGTTGGGGAAACTTTTCGCCGAGGCTGATGGAAGGTCTCAATTTTTCACAGGCATGGTTAACAGTTTAGAAAAGTAATACTGCTCGAGTTTTATTAGATTTTATGCGATTTTTCAATTTGAATTCCTGAACAGTTCTTCATGCTTCAAGATAGTTATGTGCAAAAATTGCTTGATACAAGGGATTAAGAAGAAAATATTACGAAATCTCAATGAAACATGAAACAGAAAATAAAAAGGCGACGAGTGTAACTGGGACTCGAACCCAGATCCTCTAGTCGTATCGGGACTGGCGTCTCTGTTTATTGATCTATTGAGTTCTAATTATTTTCCGTCATTTTAATCGACCTCATTTTTTACATAAGGAATTATCACTTTTATCTTAAAGTAATTCCCATATTTTTTTAGCTGCTATCTCTTTAATCGAGATAGTGTCTCGGATATAATATCTATTATTTTATTTTAATGAGGTTTATAAGCTTCAATAAGTTATATCAATAAAATAAAATAAGGTTGTCACTTGATATAAAGTTTGTGAACAAAAGCAATATCTAAGGTGATAGCTTTCTCCGAAAAATAAATTAAGACGTTTATTTGACAGAACCCTCTGACAATAACCAACACCAATCTTATTTTGATTTTGCGTAAATTTTAGATAGGTTGGTAAGTACTTATAAGATTTAATAAATAACTTCGGCTGTATTCGAATCTCCCCTGGTTACTGTCAAGCAAATAATTTCATGAAAACATTTTTCACAATGTTTCCTGTAGGGTGCTTTTCAACGCTAAAACGTAATGAAATGTTCACGTAGAAAATTTTTAAATTTTTTTATTAAATTTAAAACATTCTTATGGGAAGAGAAAGACAAAGTATTGTAGGCAATAGGTTTTGTATCCCATTAGAATCTGTTTGAATATGACGGTACTTACATCATTTTAGAAAATATCATCTAAGAGATTTGCTAAATTTTTCATTTAATTTTAGTCTCACGGTAACATAAACATCGGTCTGTTTTCGGAGTTTTCGTCGTTTATCGGGTCTCAATCGCGGTAGCTGATCTTCGCTTCGATGCAAGCGATACATATGATTGAATTTTATTCTGCATTAGTGCCGGGATTGTTATAATGATAAGGTGAGTTGATTCTAGTTGATCTACTATTGGGTTATTCGGGGAATCAATGATATTTTATATTTGATATTTGAATGATAGTTTATATATTAATGATATTTTAAATAACTTCATAAATTGATTTATAACTAAACAAAAGAGCACCACAGTACGTTGTTAGCATAGAACTTGATAGTGAGTCACAAAAATCAACAATAATCACTTCTAAATTATTGATGTAGGTAGGTATGCAATTTGAAAATACCCATAACTTTCTATCTTTCCTACATTTGACACTTATATAATATCGTCCCCTTGGGGGTAAAACTCATTAAGTGCCATACTGGTACTGTATGATACATAGTGACTTTTACATCTAATGGTAAAATATATATATATTTTTTCCTTTACTTTTTTGATCATTTCCGTAGTTCATTTGAAATTTGGCTAGGTAGGTTATATTCTGAAAACTAAACAGATATTCCCAATAAAAAAAATCGGCGTTTGAAAAAGTTTGTTTAATTCACACATAGTTTGGAAACACCGCAACAAAATTTATCAGTTTACCTCTTCAGTGAGGCATTAGCTATGCGAAAATATCCTCCCTTTAGAAGTAGATGAAACTCATTAAGTGCCATACTAGCTGTATGACGCATAGTGACTTTTGCGTCAAATGGGATGATATATAACTATGTAGGTTAGTACTAAAATAACAGTAAGAGATCGTAATATTTATGCACATATGATTGTATCTGCACAATTAGATATTTTACAACTTTTTCGTTACATCGAGGAAAACGTTCCGTAGTTTTACTCGTCACTGAGTACAAAAATAAAATAAACGGAAAATCGATTTTATAGCCATTCCCGTTTAGAAAATAACTTGCGATTCTAAGAGCAGTCCACTGTTATTTAGAGATATCACAACACAGGGAAATCAAGTCAGCCACAGGCCTTAGAGCGAAACGCCCATACAAAGCCTCCAACCATTCTCACGCATTGAAGGGAGACGAAGATATTCACACTACCCCTCTTCATCTACAAGTCCAAATAAATAATGCTGAAAAGGGTTGTGAGAGACGGCGAACAAATTTGAACCCACGCAACCACGAGAAAGAAAGAGATAAACATGTTTATTTCATCATAGCGTATGATGGTGAGAATTTTAAACGAAAAAGAGATATAAGGGTTAGCGAGTGCGAAGAGATAAGATGTATATTTTGTTCGACACGCCCACTTTATGCGCCATCTTTGTTTATGATAGTGTTGTCTCTTATTATTATTTGGGTTCGAAAAACTGGGAAAAATAAGGCAAAAGTTTTTTTAGGATTTATGTATTCTAGTTTTATTCAAATTGAATGAGGTTTTGCGGTGCTTTTGAAGTTTTATGTGGAAATATATTGAGGATAATGCCACGTGTCAGATTTCTCATGGAAAAAGGAACTAGGCAGTCAGTGAGGTACCTGCATTGAATAGGGGATATCATGTACACATTTTCAATGAAAATAAAATATCGGGAAAATCGGATTAAAAAAAAAAGAAAAATATAAATATTGAAAATATTTTTTTGTTTATAAATGCATTTAGGAATTGTCTAAGTATCCATGCATCCGTCTACCTAGCAGCCTTGTGCACGTTTATATTATTTTACAAAATCTTTAATGTTTAATATGTACCTATATTATATTCCTCCCGCGTCGGGGGTGCTATTTAATTTAGATATTTTTATTTTATTTTATTTTAACATATAAAACAGGCAATATGCCCAAAACTTACATACATGAATGTTTACATAGAAATAATAATCAAAAAGCACAATAAACAACAACTAAAATTATCTCGCAAAAATGATAATAATAATGAAAAAAACATATTATAAAGCATAAGTTATAATTGCATCGGTTTCGGGAAGTGGAGATTTTTGTTCTGCTTTGTTTTTTTATACCAGAAAAAACATATTACAATGACGCTTATTTAACTAGAATGGTTAATTAAATAAATACATTAAAAATGCTCTTTAAAATATATTCTCAATAATAATTTTTTGTAATTTTCAAATAATTTCTGTAGAAATAAATATTGTTTTAAATACACCTATTTTTATGTCATCTGGAAGGCAATTCTATAAATTGCTCAACTTGTAGCTAATGGATTGCTTTCCGTATCGTGTATGTATGGTGTTAAAATGTATATTATCATGTTGTCGTGTAAAGTGTTTGTGTGCTTATGACGTTTTAATTCACTTTGTGTTTGTATGTATAAGTTTATGATTTATTTTTACATTAAGAGACATATAGGTATTATATTCATATTGTTTTCTTATTGTTAACAGTTTTGTTTCGTCGTACAATTATTTGATCGATATTCTAAAATTAAAGTTAAATAGCCTTTTGATTACCTTGTTCTGAATCTGCAATTCATTTATGTATGTTTAGTATTTCACATCGGGGTGATTGTATCTTTAATTCCTTGTATATGCTGTTTAAATGTTACGTGTAAGTAAATTCCTCGCATCATCTCTCTCCACACTTTCTTTCTTTTTATTATTGTTACTCACACGTACACTTATTAATTAAGAAATATTCTCATTCCAGACAAAATTTCTTAGATGTTCTGTGGACATGCGTATCGGTACTTTAACTATGTGAGTTTTAACGTACCTACTATATCGCTTGTAATAAAATTTACCTTATGTATGTATCTATATAAATAAAGAAATAAAATTTTAAATGTTCGTTAATGCACAGCCCAAGATATTTCAAGATACGGGCTTAGCCCTAGTGACGTTAATTATTTGATAGTAAAATAATGATTTTAAAATGTAAAGAAACTATAAAGAAATAAATATAAAAAAAACAACAAATTAAACTTCCTTCGAAAGATGTGTAATTATTTCGTGACATCATCATTAATATTCTTAATAAGAAGAACTTTGTTTACACCACTGGTTTTAATACATAAATATCTATATGTTTCAGAACCAATGCTCCCCTCATCATTATTATTATTATCAGTATATTGTTTATCCCGACGAGAGAAGCTTTGCTTCTGAAACACGTAGATATGTATATATTAAGAGCAGTGATGTAAACAAAGTTTTTCTTATTAATTATATTAAACTAATTAAACGTTACTTAACCTAACCACTTAAATCTGCAAGGCATTACGGTATTCAATAGGTACCTACATATATCATAATAGCTACCGTCAATATTACCAAAGATTTTTAGATTAAATTGATACCTACTTGTGGGTTTGTGTAATTGAATTAATTGCTTCGGGTCAGGGTCAATTATTTGCAAATTTAACAAAAAAGCAATGGTTAGAGGTAAAATACTTTTATATTGGTATTACCCATAGGTTGATGAAACAATTTATTTTTAATAAACCAAAAATTTATTTTTAAAGACAGACTAACATTTCCGAGTTTATGTTTTCCTCAAGTATTGTAATTCTTTTTTAATTTAGTATGTATATATTCAACCTTGAAGATGGTTCGGAACCGAAACCGGATGGTTTATGTATTCAATAAAGTGGTGTTAAAATAAAAAAATATTTTAATTGAAAATCGAAAATTATTTTTCTCTTTAAAAAACCTATTTTCTCTCGTTGTCAGTAGGTGAAGTTGTATTACGTAGGTAGGTACCTCTTGTTCCAGATAGTAAATTTTACAAGTTATGAATTTCACCCTTTTTTCATTTGGCTTTAATCGGTAACCTAGGCATTAATTCCTAACTTTTACATCTGTTTTTTATGTAAAAAAATGCTCGTGAAAACCACGCTGGTCCCAATTCAGCAACAAAATGCTCCACTCTCATTGTGATAGTTAAATGCAGTTATCGAGTGAAAGGAGAACGTTTTACAGCAGGCGTACTCCCCGCCCATAGAAACTACATAACTAACCCACCGAGCAACTTATCACATTCAGACCCACCGTTTGTTATTTGAATCAATTCATAAATTCCGTACCGTAGCTTAAAAAAACAAATATGAAATTCGAAGCGTTTTCAAATTGGTAGATGCTCTCAAACTTTCATATGAATCTAATCAGATAGGTAATACGTTTGATTATTATCTAATATTAATTTCTGTTTTGACATTAGTTAGATAGGTAAACCGATTGAGACAATATTATTAATTGCTTTCAATATTACATACATACATCTAAAAATCAGTGGTGTGCTATGACCAAAACCACCTCTATGACCAAAAGTAGCCTGTGCTTAGCTTTTCAAGGTTGGGTATGAATTGTGCATTGAATATTAGAAAATTGACATTTTGTTATCATCGTCCGCTGATTGTTATGTCCAACTTAGTAAATGAGCTTACAAGTTTCTTATCAAATTCATAGGAAAGAAGATTATGATCAGAAAATTTTCGCCTTTTATATTTCTCTTACAGTAGGTACAGCTTTTCAGCCTTTATGAACTGCACCCCACTGATAATCATAGTCGTTAGCTGCTACACCCCCAACATGTTTTCCTCAATCAATAGGTAGGTACCCATATATACACCTCAATTACAATTTAAGTAAATACCTACCTATTCATTCGTCGACTGTGTTGAACCTATATCTTACCTTGTTAAACCTGTATCTTATCTGTACCTTATTACAGAATTAAAAAAAAACTTTTAGCAATTTAAAACACTTTATTTTCTTCGCATCGTATGGTCGGATTAAGAATCAATTAAAAACTGAATTGTAAATAATAAATTTTAATATGTGAAGAAACGACAAATAAATAAAATATCATCATATCAGTAGGCACGTAGCAATCTAATAAATATAAAAAGAATATCTCTCTCAATAGATGGCGTTTTTTTTTAAAACAAAACTTAGATGGTGATCTTGCGTTTAGTTGGTTCTAACAGACTCTTTTAATAGGTACCGCAAAAGTACAAATATGTGGGTAAAACGATAATTGCAGGAGTAAAGATGAAGTTATTTAATTCGTAAGATGTAGGCTCTGTGTGACAAAACTCTACAAGTAGTACGAGTAATATTGTAAAAGCCTGAACAGTTAACTGCACACTGCATACCTACATTTCACCGGTAGGTAAGGGAGATGCTCTTACATTTAGTTGACAAGTTTATTTACTCATTTGAATTATAATAAGTTTATTTATTTATTTTAATCATAATAACTTTATTTATTTATTTTAATTAAATCAAGTTTATTTATTTAATTTAATTAAGTGAGATGTTCTTACATTTAGTTGGCAAGTTTATTTACTCATTTTAAATAAATAAGTTTATTTATTTATTTTAATCAAAACAAGTTTATTTATTTATTTTAATTGAAACAAATTTTTTTAAATTTATTTTAATAAAAATAAGTTTATTTATTTACTTTAATTAAAAACAAGTTACTTTATTTACTTTAATTAAATAATTGTATTTATTTACTTTAATTAAAATAAGTTTATTTATTTATTTTAATTAAAACAAGTTTATTTATTTATGAAATAACCCACCAAACAAGGCGGATGCCCGTATTATGGAATTCTTATTTAAAAAATAAACAAAATTGAAAAAGTTTTAGGAGCTTCCCGATGGCGTGAAAAGGGGGTTGTACCTTTTTACCGTTAAGTTTGGACAGTTTGCTGGGGTAGGAAGGCTTTATTTTATTGTTTATTTAATATCCAAATCATGGCTGCCATTTGTTCCCTATATTTACACATACGCTGGCACTTGAGTTAAACGGTTATTGTATATTGTATCCCGTGTCCCGTCGCTTCTATATGAATACATTAAATGTCTAATCGATGGATCGCTTCACTATTTTGATACAAAGTTTGTTGTGTCAGCATATGAAAAATGCATAATCGTTTCATGTTGAACAGATAAAAGTATTTTTAAATCTAATACGTAGGTAGGTTTGTTGTTTTGTCATTAAAACAATGTCGAATTGTCCAAATGCACAATCCACGGAAGAAAGTTGAGATAATTAGATCATGGCCTACTATCACCATCATTAAATACCAAATAAAAAAATTGATTCATGTACTTGTAAAGTAAAACGCGTAAGTACAGGTGTTCACATTCATGCAAATATTGAAGTGCAAAAATTGATAATTCCTCTTTTTCACAGATACAAAGGCGTGGATTTCATACAGGCATATAAGCACTGCCTTACTCACACAAATACGTAAAAGAAATATTAAAATTACTTCGAGAAATTAATCCAAATTTTTGAAAACACTCTCGAACTTCCAGCTATGAATTGCAGCGCCGCGTGTGCCCTGCCGATCGCCCTACCATAAAGTGTCTAAAGCAGGAACTGGAGCTGGAAGTATGTAACATGACGCATAGGTCATATTAAATTTTTCACTAATAATGTTCAAATGAGCGCAATGCACATTCAAGGGAAGACTCGTCAGCGTCAAAAAAGGCCATGCCTTTCCGTACAAATCACAAACGTAGCAACCAGTGCCATCTGTTGGTAACTCTATTACTTGGTACTACTTTATAAACGAAATAATCATCATATTATGTTGACTTTGTTACATGAAATCGTGCGGTCGAAGAGAAATACAGAAATTTTATATGTCCAGTAATTGGCATGTAATATGCATAAATCGGTTATTTGGATATTGATGTGGCAGGTAATACCAACCAACATTGGTTAAATCGCTTTTTTTTCCCTGATTAAAACTCTGTGCATGCCACTGCACAAATAAGGTTGTAAATCTGTTGATAGGTAGGTACATAGACATTATCGAAACTATATAGCTTCATTATTTCAATAGTTTTATTTCTCAAACCGGAAATTCACACTCCCATCACTATTAACAATATTAAATCAAGTTTAGTTTTAATAATAAATTCACTATAAAAAAATGTTTTAAAGATAATAAAATATCCTCTTCCAACAACAAAATCCTAATCCAATGCCATTTTTTCTGCTTAATAATTAGTCCCAAGTTAGTCGATACAAAAACACCAATCACAACGTCGATATTCTTGTTAAAATGGAAGCAAAAAATAAAGATCTCAAAAAATACTTATCTCCCTAAAAAATATTCATCAACAGATAAGACGAGAAAAACAATTTCCCTTTGACAAGGAAAAATTAAGGAAAATTCTGTATAAAGTCGGAAAATAATCTTCCTTACATCTGCTGTGTTCATGATTTTGGTTTGAAAATATTTTTCACAACAGCGATCGTTCCACGTTTCTACCTACTTCCTTTGTTACGCCACTGAAGTCTTGTTTCAGGTCGTTAGACGTTATTTGGGAAGGCTGAGAAGCTTTGAAACACATTTTGAATGTTCTTAGAGACAGAAAAAAATGCTCTGAAAAGTAATATAATCTAATATTCTTTCATTATTTTTATAAACAATAATTATTAATCTAAAACACTCATCCAAATTGAAAAAACCTTCCGAGCAAAGATAAATGTCGCCGACAGGACTCGAACCCGCACCCTTCTAATGTCCGGTTAGATGCTCTACCGTTGAGCTACGTCGGCTTATCTTATGTTTATAAAAATAATAATTGTTACCCTTTGCGCTATGCACAAAAATCTTGTCTTAAGTTTTTAAGAACTTTAGTTTATCAATTAATTAATATTCTTTCGTTTGTTTTCTTTACGTGAGAATTTCTCGTAGATGTTAAGCAGGGACCTACCTACAAATTGTCACCAGTAGTAAGATGTTGAAGTACGGATCTTGCAGAGTGCTGTGAAAATGTGCGCTTCGAGTTTAATTTTAGGTTTGTTGAAATCAATAAATACCATATGAGTAAACGGTATCATCAACTTCTTTTTTGAAATAATACAATCACTGCAATCGCGCGAAGTGATTTTCAATGACATATCATTGATAATAGTAATTATTGTTACGCTTATGAACTCTGGGATATTGTGATTTCTCTTAACAGATTAATTAAAAACATGGAGGAGATGATAATGATGTCAGAAAAAAAAAATATATCAACACGCCCAAATTAGAATACTTAGGTAGGTACCTGCTTTAGATATAATATCTACGTATATAATTGAAAACTAAACATATGAAATACTTCAGTAAGTATTTATCAATTGTGTAAAATAATTATTTAATAAATTATACCCTACTTTCGGATGCTGTAATGTCGTACATGAAAATCAAAATGTAACAAAGGATTGGGATATTATTTGCGAGACCGACTATAAACAAAAGGTAGATGAAATAAATATTTTGATTTTTATAGAATACATAATCATTTTTTACTTTTATGTTCACTAAGATCAGGGGTTCCCAACCTTTTTGAGGTTCGGAAATATTTCTTTCCTTAATTTTCATGACAAGAAGTTGATTTTTTGCAAACGTAATATGTCCTACGACCAGATAGTAATTTTTCATCCATGGTGGTTAATTTCTAAAAATACTTTTTTTTCTAAATTCACAATCGTAATTATTGTGTTCGACAAAATTTTTCTCTGCGATCAACCGATTGGTAACCCTTGACTTATATCATAAGGAAGAAAGAAAATATGCCTTGACAGACGTTTAGAATAAGGAACTCCATCGTAAAATATTACGGCTAAAAAAATATATGTATTCATATATAACTAAATTATAAATAATATACGAGTATGCATACTCGTACGTCATTATTGATTTAAAAAAATTGACTCCAGTTTCTTATTATGGAATATCTTGATGAAATACACACACTATTACATTATTTCGTCCATATTTTTCCCAGTCTTTTGGTGTCACACCTTCCTCTTTTAACGAAGCTGTCTTTGGCTAAAGAAACTTTGATGTTGTGAAGACGTAGTAAGTAGCTAGCTAGGTAGGTGGGTAGCTACGGTATGATGAAGACGGGAATTTTCTCATAAAAGATCTGTCATTATGTTTACTTTTTTGAAATTAATTATGAAATATAAAAGACGCATTTCGAGACGAGTAGGTATTTATAACAGCGTTAACAAAAACGTATGATTGAAGTAAAATTCCAGCTTTTTTTTATTTCGAAGGGGAGAAAATATGTACCCGCTGGGCGTTTTGAATTCACTGCGACTAATTACTAGTCGAACTCCTTCCTTCACGCCGAACTATATCACCACTAAATTATTAAAAAGAACTTTGTTTCAATATAATCCTAAAGTTTGAGCATAAAGTAAAATAATATATTTTATAGATTACAAACAAAGAAGAATGAGCCATGTAGGTATCAGTATATCGTATATTTTTGGTATTATACTGTTGCCATTGTTTTTAAAATCAAATTCTTTACCTCTTGTTTTCAACAACACGCATTTCCTAAATCTCAAAGAAAATCATTTACTTCACACGTTGTTCCTTAAACATTCAAATAAAACAACCCTTTAATGGAATTTCGTATACCCATCCCTTTACTTCCAAATCTTCTATCCATATAAGTATGTAAAGAAGAGTGTCTGTGGGTGGGTTGGTTTTTTTCACAAAACTACAGTTTTATTTCGAGCTTGATGAAATTTTTAACACTTAACCTTCAAAACAAGAGGAAGGTCACTGTTTACGTGAGATTTCTAAAATCCACCATGTCCCCTTTTCCCTCCCCTCAAAGCAGAATTTTGGAACTTCTTGATGAAATTATGAACATTTGACGTTCAAAATAAGAGGATAATTACGGGGCAGGGGTAAAACACAGCCTAAAAACTTTACTCCAAAACATTTATAACCTGCAGCAACGCCGGGCTTCAGCTAGTGCTGAATACATGGCTAAGAACACCCCCAAAGCGTGAAAATCAGGTAGGTACCTACCTACGTAGTGTGAGTAGGTACCTTTCTGAAAACATATGAAAAAAGCTGCACCTATTACATACTTATGTTTAAAAAAAATGATTTGGTACTTAAATATGAGAAAATACCTACCGGTGGGACGTGAAACATCTTTCTTTATTATTTACTTATAAATAAACACTAATTAATTTCCATTTGACCGGCAACAAAGTCAACTTTGTCGGCATCGCAGAGACGATCCACAGTGAAGCAACATGGTGGAGAGCTCAGACATTATTATTTGCGGGTAATTTACGATAACAGACTATTATTTCGTACGGCTTCTTTGTATTACGGAGAGAGCCCGCAAAACTCAAAGTATCAGAAAATACCAGAAACTTTGATAAATATAATTCGTACGAAATCCTCTGTAGACAGAATTGGGACAGCCAGGCAAGGAGTTTAATTACATCCGTGGGGTGGGGGGAGGGAGGAACCCGTAATATCAGCGATTCTCAAATTGTCTTATTCAACTTTATGTCACTTATGGAGGTTGCTTCCTCTTGATTCCAGGTACATCGTAAAAAATAGAAAATGTAGTCTTGCTACCATAAAAAAAACTATTTTTCTACCAAATTGACATCTATACAGCATTTTTGTATCGTATTTCTAGGCCGATGCAACTATTTTTAGTTTGCATCATTATTGAAGTATATTAGTTTTATTCTTGAAATGTTATCTATGTACTTACCTATTGTGTACCGTTACTCTTTACTGCATACGAGTAAACTACATTTATAAGAAAGAGACAGAGGTATATTATGTTCGCATCGCGCAAGAAAGTAAAGGAAGCTGAGTACGCAGTGACGACACTCGAATTATACGCTGACCAGAGGCGTAGCTAGAGTATTTGGCACCCGACAACGAAATATTAAAATGGCGCTTCCCCAATTTTACATATACTCGTATTTCATTATTTAAAATTACATATTTAAAATGGTAATATAACTTTTAATGTTAGTTAAAATTTGCTCAGTGGCGCACTCGGGGCGTTTTCAGGCCTGCCGGCTTGTCAAACGAATGAACATATGCATTGTTACTTAAATTTAAAAAAAAATCACTTTTTTTTTTAAATATTGTAATGGCGTGTGAATTATGTATATCATTCACGAACACAAGCTAGAATGTGCCTTGAAATGCGGAATGAAAATTTTTACAATTTCTGTTTTTCTTGTCTACAATCGAATTAGTAAATTCTGCCAAATTGTAACATTCGCAGCATACCATGATTGCGTATGTTGCGAGGCCGAAGGGAGAGGTACTTAAATTACATAATTCATTTGCAAACGGGAGAATTCGCCGCAGACGAAAATTTTGCAGATTATGCATTTTTTGTCTACGGTAAAACCAATAAATGCTGTCGAGTTTTGTTCTTTAGAAAAAAATATAAAAAAATAAATAAAAAGATATATATATTATACATGTATACATTAGTACTTATATACATGTATATATTGAATGTCCTAAAATGGGATTTGTTCCTAGTTGGGCAATCAAAGCTTTCTTACATTTTATTGTTAAATAAATAAATAAATAAATAAATAAATAAATAAATAAATAAATAAATAAATAAATAAATAAATAAATAAATAAATAAATAAATAAATAAATAAATAAATAAATAAATAAATAAATAAATAAATAAATAAATAAATAAATAAATAAATAAATAAATAAATAAATAAATAAATAAATAAATAAATAAATAAATAAATAAATAAATAAATAAATAAATAAATAAATAAATAAATAAATAAATAAATAAATAAACAAACAAACAAATAAATAAATAAATATTATTATTATTATTACATATCTTTAATATAAAAAAAATACATATCTAAAAAATGTATTTATACGGATAAAAAATATTGAGAACAGTATATTTAATATGAAAAATTAAAACATTGGTTTTATATGTGAATTAAATTTAAATTGTACCTTTATACCCCCCCCCCCCCACCCCCTCCCCGTACACCTCTGACACGGACTTTTTTATAATTTTGAAAATAAATTTATTAGGTCTATGGGTATCTACAAAGCATTAAAAAAGTTATTTATTGAAAGTATTGCCCGAACCTGTAAAATATTTGAGAAGTCTCTTTCCAAGGGGAACAATCTCCCTTGGGATTTTATCTTCCCTTTGGCAGTGAATGTATCATGGCGCTCCCCGCTTCTAAATATTATGCGACGTTAGGAAATCATTTTGCAGAATTATTATTCAGCTTAGGTGGGTACCAACCTACCGACGGAGGGGGCTTGTTGTGCAAATTGCAAATTGTTTTGAATCGAATGAGCACTCGATTATGTAGCGTTTCACAGAAGGGATGAATATGTAATCGCTTGGCTCGGTAATCTTCGCGTTTTTCTTTTACTTGGGCGTGCTTTTGGTTCCTACCTACATAAACACATAGTAGAATTATGGTTCAGTCTTTTTGTAATAATTTATTTAATATGCTTAATATTAATATATTACATTGGAAGGCGTTTCTGCCTTAATTAATATTTTATAAACTCATTTATAATCGAGCATAGATATCATTTAGAATCCATACCTACCTGATGCTGCTAATTAGTTTTTACCCGCGAAGAATCACAGATAAAAATTGAACAATTTTGTTTCTACGAAATCATTTTTTTTAAAGTAGGTAGGTACTTTATCGCTTGTCTGTTAATTTTCACAATTTTTAACACAAAAGTATATTAGTTCCATTTTTCAAAATATCGCACTCGTAGCAAATACTGTAGGCACAAGGAATTTACACTGTTTAACAATTCATCTAACAGCGCAATAGGGAGCGTTTTACTGATGCATAGATATTACAATTAAGGATTATCTGCAGCTACGATCTGACTTTTTATAGTAGTAAAAAAATGAGGGTATTTGCAATCCTTTAAAATGTTTAAAGTGGCCACACTAAGATGGCTCATAAGAAGATGAATGTATGTTTAAAAAAGCTCAATGGTCCAATTGCATATTTTTTACTTTAACCAAACGTTGCTCAGAAATTAGTGGTACTTTTCGAAAGGAGTTGATTCTACATCACGTTTTAAGGCAAATTTAGGTATAACCTTTTTAATGTCGTTTTACGCTATGCAAGGTAAATAATTACATGAAAAGAAGATTTTTCTCAAATTCTAAATAACAATGTACGTATTCAGATAAAAAAGTCAAATTCGACGATGAAAACAATATTTTTTTAAAACATAAAAAAAAATAATTACATTTTTTTCTTTTGGACCATTCTGTTTGTTCACAAATAAACTGTTAAACTCGAATGTGAAGGTAATCCCAAATCTGAATGTAGATGGTTATAAATGTTTCAAAATCTTCATAAATCTACAATTTTTTGTTTTTTAAACAGGTACGAAATTAATAATATTTGTTAACAGACATAATCAGTTCTATCAGTCATTTCAACGGTTTTTTCTTTTGGACCATTCTGTTTGTTCACAAATAAACTGTTAAACTCGAATGTGAAGGTAATCCCAAATCTGAATGTAGATGGTTATAAATGTTTCAAAATCTTCATAAATCTACAATTTTTTGTTTTTTAAACAGGTTCGAAATTAATAATATTTGTTAACAGACATAATCAGTTCTATCAGTCATTTCAACGGTTCGCTTACGAACAAATTTTAAGTTGGACACGAGCTTCCTAGCTCGAAATTCTGCTCAAAAGTGCTAAAATATGCAGTAAATCACTTCCCGCTTTCCACTATGTATTGGTTTATTAATTTTAAATTCTGACAAAAAAACAACGAACATCAATGTTTTTGGTGTTGCCACAATGAACATTTGTAATTGATTAAAATTCTAGAATATCTTGTTAGCTATATACGACGTAAGTTTTTCCATGGTTGGCCGGGTTTTTTTTATCGTATACCCCTACTATATACCGATCATACAGTGTCGAAAAATCTATAGTTATACAGGGTGTCTAGGTGCAACTGTAGAAGTAAAAAAGGTAAATATTTTTTTTACAAATTCCATATTTTTTTCCCAATACCTACATATTTTTCCGTTGATGAAGATTTTTTTTCATTACAAACGATTCAACTTTTTAATCTGAAAACTACCTATATACGTTATTACTTCTACTATCAAATAGAATCATCTCCCGAAGTTACTGCATTTTAACACCGGGTACCTCATATGATAAAATATATCTATCAGTCTCTTAAAGGACTGTACTGTATCGTTAGTCACAACTTCATTCATACCGACCGATATCGGGTCTAAACGACAAAAGTAACAAGTGAGCTTAATATCGATTTGACTTGATTGAAAAAGTATATGTATCTACTATATGTATCTACATCGAAAAGTTGATACTCATGCTTCTATCGAAAGAAAAGTTGATACTTATGCTTCAATCGAAAGAAAAGTTGACCCTCATACTTCAATCGAAAGAAAAGTTGATACTCATGCTTCAATCGAAAGAAAAGTTGATACTCACGCTTTAGTCGAGAGAAACGCTCATACTTATAAAACAAATTTATCTATTTATTCGTATCTGATAGATACAAACTACGAGCAGGTAGATACCCAGATAGGGATGGGTGGCTATCCACCCCATCCCTCTTTGGTTCGTCCTCGGATTTGTGGAGGCAGCCCTAAAAAGGCTTTTACATCAAAAATCTTATCAGCTAAGATTTCCTCCGTAAAAAGGTTTAACTACTGTTCGGTTTTCCGATACTGATGTGGTTTCCATGATGGATTTTCGATACATTATGAAAATATTATTATACTTCGGATATTCTTTTGAAAGAGAAAAAATGTATTCAGGGGATCAACTATTGATATTATTGGAATACATGGATTATATTTCCCCGAAGTTCAGTTTGTTGCAATTAGCGGTAAAAATAACCATTATTTATTATTTGTGTTGATGCTTTTATTATTGTGATTATTACTGTTTTTTAGATTTGGTGCCATTCTTGTATTATTATTCTGTAATTATTCTCATTTGCGTATCTGCTTTTCGTAATATATTTAATGTTTTTACCGAAAAATAATAACAAAGTTTTTAATAATACTAGAGTAAAGTAGTAATGGTACATTTATAGAATGGTGAATAAATGACTTCATATCATTTTTCTCAAATCAGAGACAGGCTAACGTTAAATCCATCTACGAGTAGGAAATTGGGTTCTTTTGGAACTTTTGAGTTTAAAACTGGGTAACATTTTTGGCTTGCCGTGGAATACACCCATTAAGGACATTTACCGGCACGCATTAATAATACAGTTTAAGATTGTTTCTAGATATTTATTTTTTATTTATTAGATATGATATAATAAACATTAATTTAAATTATTATGATTCAATGCCATACTTACACAAACATAAAACTTAACTATAACTACGACGTTCAACAATATAATATACGACAACACAACAAACTACACATACAGACTGAAATAATTAGAATACGTCGACTATAATAAATTGTCTGAAGGATTAAGACATGTGTACGCTTCTAACAAATCTCCAAATGATGTTCTCAAATCCTTTTTTTTAATGCTATTTGGAAAATGATTTATTATAAGAACCACCTTTGTTCTGATAGCCGTTCTGCTAAACTTTGTAGATTCTGATATAGGTATACTTTTTCTCTGTTGTAAAATATTGTTATATATTTTTACGTAAACTTTTGTATTGTATCAGTATATGACGAGCCTGTAACTTTTGCCTTTGTTATGTTCACGTTATTTATAACTATGACAGCCTCCATGGTCGAGGGGTAAGGCTCTCGACTACGAATCCGAAGTTCGCGGGTTCAAATCCCGGCGTGCGCTAGTAAATTTTGTTTAATTGATTTATGCGGTTTCACAATTAAATAATTTAAAAATAATATATAGTATATTTGCGCACGTTCCAGAGTGGAAGATACTCTCAGTATCGCCCTGGTAAAAGACCACCATTCAGAATTGAAAAGTTGCTTGAAATGGCTTTGGTGACCAGATCTGAATAGCCAGGTATTTCTCCACCATCCTCTTCCCCTTCTCCTTCTCCTTCCCCTCCCCAATACCTTCAGCCTCACAACATTCCTCAATTGGGAATGCCATAGTCTCACTGGCTCCAGACTGGGTTGGGAGCAGTTGGGACTCTTGTGCGATATTCATATGAAAAAAAAAAAGTATTTATACATATGTATTTTTATTTATATTTCCATATGTTTGCTTTAACTTGTTAACGTAAAACGAAATATGTACCATTTAACATTCCTATAATGCGTTTAGTATGATAACTCACGGGCGTGCAACCAATGAAACTCGACGGATACGAGCGGAACATTCGTTCACAGTTAATGTTGGCTTCATGAGAATGGGTCGTTTCGCCGACTCGTTTTTTATGTAAATCGGTTCTTATGTGGAACGAGCTACCGGCATCTGTCTTTCCTCCTACATTTAATTGAACGTTGTTCAACCGGGTAGCGACATAGTTCCCCTATATGTGCCTGCATATATAGGGGCGCTCATGTGAGGTATCACATAAACAAAAAAAAACTTCATAAAATTTAGGCTATCCCTACACCCTCTACATGGGGTAATCGGAACGAAAGGTGTCTTAAAAAAATAGACTTTTGTATCGTCGTTTATTTTTTTGATAATATTGAATTCGTGTCAATACTAAAACCAAGTAATTAATGTACTCATTTTAACTGATCAAAAATAATTTAAAACGTTTTTGTAAGTTTTGCTTAGTAGGCTCCAATTTCCCTATTATCCGCCATAGTCTTCTATTTTTTGGGGTTGATTCAATTATTTTCGCTAATTATTTATTCAGTCGTAAGGTATGCCACACCTACACTATTTATTATTTTTCTCAACACAGATTCTATAAGTGACCAAAAAAAACCTCTTAAAATTCATCAAAAATATTGCATATCTCGGTTCATTGAATAAACTCCCACCCTTACTCGAATGCACATCATAAAAGACATCCGTCAATAGAAAGATGACGTAAATTGGCACATCCATTTACTCCGATTGACACATTAATGTGGGCCGATTAGGGGATGAATTCGTGAAATTAGAACCTAATATTAGACGACATCTATTGTTGCGTTTTATCGACATCTTGAAGAGCGAGTCGCGTGAATGGCCGTGTTTACTCAGAACACATTTCAATGGCATTGTTGAGTAATCGTGAGGGGAGAAAATCAACACCAAGAAGTGATGAATGATGATGGGTAAATTAACAATTATTTATACGAATTCCATCGCTGGAATAAATTTCTTCTGAATTTAAATCAATAAAAAAAATCGTTATTGGAATACAAATATTTTTTCCAGAAATACGTCTAAGTGGGTGTTCTTTCATTTATTTTTGGTATATTCGATATAAGTACCTATCTATCTATCATGTACATTATTTCGAATTATATTATTTATGTACCTACCTATGTCTGTGTTAATTTTTTGTGAGTTTCATTGTTATATATGGCGTAGGTTAATAGGTATATATAATTTACGTAGGTACTTGCAGGTATATATTTAATTTTTATAAGTAATAAAAACTGCGACGATATTTTCTTGTGTCACAATTGTTCTACATGATAAATTGTTTTCATTTGACAACTTGGCAAAACACCGTACATAATTTTGTTTTTTTGCGGGACTACCTACCGTTTTCACTAAAAGTTGTGAAATAATAACACTGCATCGCTAGTAATTGTTGCACAATGAACAAAATTTCAGGACATAATGTTAACCCTTTTCAAAAATTTACCGCTTGTAATGTCCAACGGTACCGCTAATTTAAAGACTAAGAGAAAAAAGAGTTTTTTTACGGTGCCGCCATCTGTGGAGGAAAAAAACTAATTAACAAATCTTTGAATAAATTTATTACCTTAACAGGATTCGTCATTTAAAAAAAAAAAGTTATGTACATAAAATTTTATTTTAATAAATTAGTTAAAATAAAAATTGTAACTCCCAAGAATCGAACCCTGTAACTACGGTAACTACGCTGATCATTACACCAACAACTATTGTAAAAACGGTGGCATAAATTCATTATATGTATTCAAATTAAGAATGACGTATTTTGGAATTTTCGAAATTGACGGTTACGTACTCACATCATATCCGAAATTATATTGCTTAATTTTTTATATATATATATATATATTTTTTATATGAATACCCCACAAGAGTTCCAACTGCTCCCAACCATCTGGAGCCAGTGAGACTATGTCATCCCCAATTGGGGAATGTTGTGAGGCTGAAGGTATTGGGGTGGGGGAGGAGATGAGGGAGAGGGAGGTGGGGAAATACCTGGCTATCCAGATCTGGTCATCAAACACGGCTAAAAGCCATTTCAAGCAACTTTTCAATTCTGAATGGTGGTCTTTCACCAGGGCGATATTGAGAGTATCTTCCACTCTGGAACATGTGCAAATATATTACATATTATTTTTTAAATGAATTAATTGTGAAACAGCACAAATTAATTAAATAAAATTTACTTGCGCACGCCGGGATTTGTACCCGCGACCTTCGGATTCGTAGTCGAGAGCCTTACCCCTCGACCATGGAGGCCATAAATTGTTTCGAATTAGTGTTTATGAACGGATTATTAAACTATTCCCCTTTCTTTCGTTTTGTCAATTGATTGTGTTTTCAGAGTTTCTTTACTATACCTAATACACAAAAGAGTTGCAATTATGTAGGTATGTATTGTCCTAAAAATAAAATCTTTTGATCTAAGTCTTGATAAAAATCCTTTAAAAACTGCACGCAACCTACATTTAGTCATAGAGTAATTCACGCCACACACAAGTAGGATGTAGGTAGGCACTAAATAATTACGAATATAAATAAAGATGTTTGATAAGAATATGCTTTTACATACGTAGGTACATTAAAAAAAAGGTAACAGAGGAAAAAAATTGATACCAAAGGCAGGTATTTACCTATTTGGATATGAAATGGACAGTTTTATCTACTTAGGTACTATTTTTTTAATTGTCTCGTGAATTCTCCATTGAGAGCATTCTCGAGTTAGTAGGTATCTACCTACCGACCTACCAATTTTGTAACCATATTTTTTGTTGTTACGTGTCAACTTAAATCCTGTAAGCCAGATTCAATCTTTCTTCAAATACCATTCAGCAAATTACAGAAGCTATTCTGTTTCTGGAGAATTTCAAATGGGTGGTAAGTAGTGACAATTCACAGATTAACAAAAAAAGTGTAACACCAGGAGGAATATTTAAAAATAGAATAAATACTGTCACCTCTTATTTTGTTCAATTGTTTGAGTTTCCATTTTGTACCTTCCAAAGCTTCTTTTGTTTTTTTGTTTATTTTGTTTGAGTACTGTACCGTTGTAGAAAAACTGTACTTTGAGTGGCATAGTATGGTAGATACCTATGTTATTTATTTATTTACGAGGATGGTTAGTATATATTCAAGGTGCGTTTTTCTTTCTTTTGCCTCAAAATAAATTATTTTTTAACACTTCTTTTGATTTTAAGTTTTTAAATCAAAATTCCATTCACCATATGAACCCGGGCATCCCTGCTAAGTTACCTGTCGTAGCGAACCACATGGGGTGACATATGACAGAGTTGTTGGTTATCTAATTAATGGTTTCCGGGGCGGCGGTACCCATATCCACCTTCCAAATTGTACCCGAGAGGTAATCACCCATCAGGATTTAAGCTGGTGTTGCACAACTATTTAGAAAAAAAATTGTTTTATGTTCTTGATTTGCTCGGTAAGAAAAAATAAGAAATATTTGTATACTATTTTTGACACCTAAACCTAGGCCCAAACTACTGGCATTTGTTGGCATTATGATTTTTTTTAAATATTTATTCCAAATATTTTTACTTGTAACAACATTGTGAACGTTTCATTCATCGTACGAGTATACCGTAATGCTGCAGTACATAGGAAACATCTCTCAGAGTTGCATATCACCAGAAAGCCATTCACAACAAATAAATTCTAATAATTCAAAGAATGATTGTCAAGTGTATGACGTGTGGATGGGTTTGTCTGAAGTGTACAGAATGGTCCTGCTGCTGAGAGTTCAGCTTTAACCTCTCTTTCTGATATATGCGTCGTTTTTGAGATGAAAAGAGAGGTTAAAATGTAGATATCAACGGTTTACATGCTCGTATAGTGTAATACAAACGCGATGTCAAATAGGATTAGCCACCGCACGACACGAGATTATAATTTGGAAACAATCTGTAATGCCCATGTAATCCGGGCCTACCTGAATGGGCTTCCGCTCTAAAGCTCTGAAAGGCATTGCTCCAATTGAATATCTACATTAGGGGTATTTAGTGTTTTGGAGTTGAGGGAAGAAAGTTAAGTGAAGGGAATATGTATTTATAAAATACGAGTATTATTAAAAAATATTGGCACAGGAACACAAGTGACGAGATTTGTCGAACTGCTATAATTTAAACTTAAAATTAAAAATACCCAGAGGAGATGTACACTGTACAGGGTGTTAAGGGACGTACCCGACAAACGTTACCTTATTTGGAGTAAAAAAATTGGTTTCGAATTTTTTGTGTGTGTGTTTTTTTTAAATTCAACAACAAAAAATATTTCACATGTCGTCACTCATCACACAGCCGAGTAACAGCAAAACCCCCTGCCTCAACCCTAACTGTCCAATACCTATTGAGTTTTATGTTTTTAGGAAAAAAAAAGAAACAACCGGAGACCAAAATGTCATCCAGATTTTTAATCCAAATAATCTCAGGAATCATTGGTTAACGTAAGTTGGGTACGTGTCTTAACAAAGAAGATATTGTTTAACCTTGCCATTATTAACCCCTTCGTACCGTATGTATATTAGAAAACACGCAGATTTCAGAAATTTTTCCTCGCTAACTAGAGCGAATAAAAAATGATGGTTTTCGTTTTCCATTTGCCGGCATTACTGGCTTTGCGCCCATTTTTTTTAAATGGATTATATCTACTTGCTCAGACGGTAGCCATGTTTAAATGTCGAAAGGTCATTTTTGTGTTTAATCTCGACTTTCATAACCTCATTTCTTAATGTAAGTTTTAAAAACAAGTTTTTATTGTTTAAATTTAATCTTATTGTAATTTTTTTTTAAAGTAAAGCATACATTTTAAAATTATGTGACAGGGTGTTATGTCTGAAAGGGTTAACGAATTTTTATTTAATTTAAAAGTTCAGAAACACGAAAAATGATCGTAAAAATCGAAATGTCATTTTTTCTGATGCAAAACTGAATAGGGAATATGAATCCGTTTTTTACAAATACTTAAATACACTTTTTTTAAAGTTCGTTTACATGGTTAAATTAATTCTCAAAGATTGAATTTTTTAAACATCGCCGAAACGGGCAGAATCCGAGAAGTAGCAGGCGGAGGTTTGCGTGACGTCATCCATACTGAACGATACCTGTCAGAAGGACAATTTGTATGGAGATTTTTTTTCTTCAATAAAGAATTCCAGTACTTTTTTTTTTTATTAATACAATCAAAATCAATACGAAAATTGATTTTTAACTTTTGAATTTTGTATCTACCGCTGAAAATAGAGCGCCATACGGTATAGCTGCCAGCTGTCAACCGCATCTTTGTTAGCCAATGTTTTTCCCTAAATGTCAGGAGATAATACGTTTTATTATTGTATCTTACCGATGTGTAAAAATATAGGTAAGAATCTGTTACATATTTGCTGAAATTATTACGTATATCATATTATACTAGTTTACATAGCGGTGTGAATTTTACCAGATTCACCAATCTTTTGTCAAATATTATGTTAGACTGAACTAACTAACTAACTAACTAACTTTCCCCACAGGGGTTGGCAGAAAGGACGGATGTCCAAACAACTCGATCTTGGTAAACCCTACTTCCAATTGGCAAGTATCGAACTGCCTTTAAATTTTGGATGAGAATATATATCATATATCAATACTCTAAACAGAAAAGCTAAATCTACGTTAATTTATTTTACTGACCACAAGAATCAATATTCAACAAAATATATAAATATAATAGAGAAAGATTTTTAAATACCTGCTTCGATTAATTCAGTGAATAAAAGTAGTTTTATTTAGTTTTTGATTTTCACTGAAACACATTATAATTTGATTATTACTTAATACGTTAATTGATATATAATCAACAACTGTATGTTTTAGTGTTACTTATTTACTGATTGATTATTTTATTCAATGATTCTTAAAATAATCATGAATTTGTCAATAAGTGGATAAATATTATGATTAGAATAGATCCCTGGAAATGGGAAATATTTTCATAAGCGTTGATGAATCCTGACAATAGATCCATTGATGAATGTCACAACAATAAAATACTGAACCGCTTAATCCT
The DNA here is from genome assembly GCA_022606495.2 of Halesus radiatus. Taxonomy (NCBI): domain Eukaryota; kingdom Metazoa; phylum Arthropoda; class Insecta; order Trichoptera; family Limnephilidae; genus Halesus; species Halesus radiatus. The sequence goes on along the minus strand of JAHDVE020009673.1, from coordinate 209,263 downwards.
CAGAAGTGTGTTAAGGTCTTCACCATTCAAAGGCCCTCCTGTTTCTCATTGTGCCATAGCCATGATATTATATTCCGGCATAGGTAATCGCAGATTAAATAAATAAGTAATTTTGTTTGATTTTTTTGCACCACCGTGCATTATTTATTTTTTTGCGACACTTAAGTGGGTGGGTTTTGGTATTTCTGAAAATATTTTGTTGTTATTTGCCCCGCACTGTGCAAAACTCGAGGATTCATTGCTTACTTTATAAACCGGGGCTGAATGCTGAGGTGATCGAATTATTTCGACATTGTTCTATTGTTAGTTTGAGTACCAACATAATGCCTACTTTTAAAATGTATTTTTTGCATATTAGTATGTGTTTCCGCGCTAATCGCTCAAGTGGGTGGTTTTCTAATACATCTGCGTTCATCTGAAGGAGAATTCTCTCGTTTGGTTTGTATTTAAGATTAGAATTTCAACGATTAGTACTTTTCATCAGAATCATTTTAATTTATGTGGCTGCACATTTATAGCAGATATCAGTTCTTAACGCAGTGTAGCAAACTTAGTCAAAAATAGAGAATTTCCCAAATTCAAGTCATCGTACCTTTCTGTGGTTTAAACTGTCAGAGTTATAAATAATATCAACTGCATAATTTATTCTTCTTTTCTCACAAAATTCTGAGTAAACAACAGCCTTCATTAACTGACTGTAGAGAGATTCAAGCCTCTCTAGACCATTTCTATTATCAGAAATATACTCACCATTAAGAACGGCAGTATTTTTATCTAGTTTGAATACCCAACCACGTCAAGATTTTCTCGATACATTCAATTCATCAACCCGAGGACCAATGTTGACAACCTTGGGCAGATCGAAGATTTTCTGGCGCGGGCACGATTTATACAAAAAGTGAAAATTATCTATGAAAATCTGCTTAAATGTCTAACGCTGGCAAATAACCGACCATTTGATAATTTATATTACTTTGTACATATATACATACTTGTATACCTATATATAGAATCGTGATATTCTTGAAAATTTTCCCTGTGAGTAGCTGAATTTTTAAAGATATCCCCAGAGTCCTAGATTGAGGTTTTGTTGCATTATTTTTATTAAACTTCTATAAGTGTATGCGTATAGATATATAGTTTATTTACATTCTATAACATTTTGACATTATGTACAAGTCATTAGTAAGTTTAAAAAATAATGTTATATATTAAGGGAATTAGTAGGCAAAGAAGTTCCCCACTTGCTACGATATCTTGGGCCGTGTTTTAGCAAGAAGTCTATTTCGATTCATGGTAATATAAAATATGCTATTTTGTGTACATATGTGTAATATTATACATTACATTATATAATACATAAAAAATTCTTATTCTTATCACGGTCTATCTAATATTAAAAAAAAACAATGTATGAGTAAGTAAAATGTAGGAACATTTATTATATGTAACATTCAATTGAAGAATAATGATATAAAGATTTTTCCAGAATAGAAAAGGCACTTACTTACTCAAATAATAAAATAAATTAAGCAAAATATTTTTTCTAGGTGCTCAAAATTAGATCCTACCTACCTACCACGAGTGAAGTAGGTGTGAACAAAAACTCAATGTCTTGTTGGATTCTCGCGATTTTGTAATTCAAAACAAAAGATTGATGTTTTCATGTATACCCACCGAGTAGACTGCACATCAAATTCTACCATTTTGCAACAAAATGTCTTCTGGGAAATACCCTTTAAAATAGGTGTACCTATACGGTTTTCACATTTTTCCACAGATCATGTGCGGGTGTAAGAATCCCTACTGAAAGCCTTGTGTTTAGGACATTTAGAAGATTGATAAAACTCACTGCACGACCCTGAAGAAAAGTGACACCCCCAAGTTCCTAGCAAATTGTTGGTTAAAATAAAATTTATTTTAATCTTGAAGCTGACAGATATGCATTATAGGCAGGTGTGCATTAAATTATACATTCATAGTATACAAATGGGATCTTTCAAACGGTTCTAATAATAAATAACGGCATTCTATCAAGATTATAACGTCGTCTAATCGTTTAACAATACTTTAAAAGTGTATTCAATTGCTCATTTGAGAAATCCGATAACGCTTTATGTTGTTTGCCATTTGATCGTCGATTGATTACTGAATCGTGGACGGGTTGAAGTCTCCGATTACGATCTAAGGGTTTAGGGTTCCAGACCGCCCCTCAGCAATCTGACCAGTGGTCAAAGAAAACACATCAAGATTGTATACTTCGTCCTTCGTCCCTACACCCCCAAAGAATTAATATTAATTGTTGATGAAAGACTGAAAGGGTGGTAACTGCTGTCATATTTTGACACATTTGACGTCCCTATTTAGGGAATAGCGTAGGAACACAGATTTGTGCTAAAATAGTGTTTTTCATGAATTCCCAGAAGCACGTGTCACAAATAAGTGTTTCCATTGTAGTTAAGAATATTTATTTATTCTTACGATGACCAACAGCATTTTTCGAAGAGAGACCAAGGAATGAACATATTCAAAAGGAAATCAAGCAAAAAATAGTAATATATTGAGCCATACGATGCATGCACATTTGACGGTTTCCGTGGTTGAGTTGTTACAATCCTTGGCTACGAATCCGGAGGTCGCGGGTTCAAATCCCGGCGCGTGCAAATAAATTTTATTTGATTAAATTGTTCAATTCCTCAATTTATTCATTAAAAAAAATATATATATATATAAAAAAAAAAAAAAAAAAAAAATATATATATATATATATTTGTATTTCTATATATATATATATTTGCGACACATTCCAGAGTGGTAGATATTACCAGTATCGCCCTGATGAAAGACCACCATTCAGATTTGAAACGTTGCTTGAAATGGCTTTAGCCGTGTTTGGTGACCAGCTCTGAATAGCCACTTACTTCCCCCCCTTCCCCCTCCCCATCTACTTCCCTTCCTCAATATCTTCAGCTTCAAAACATAACCCAATTGGGGATGCCAGAGTCTCACTGGCTCCAGACGGTTGGAAATAGCTGGGATTCTTGTGTGTTATCACATTAAAAAAAAACTTTGATATGCCAGTGATGATATTTCTTATCAAACGAAATAAATTAATTACATTAACGTATTTAAAAAGCAATACAAATAATGTTTAGCAATAAATATGTATTCATTTATGTATCTAACAGTGACGTGCATAGTTCTACTAACAGTGACGTGCATAGTTCTACTACTGGCTGTGTGTAGTTTGTCATGTTCAGGTATGAATAATTATTGTACATCGAATATTTGAAAACGGCTGTTTTATTTTCATCTTTCGCTGATTGTTATGGTCATCTCTATAAATAATCGTACAAATTGCTTATCAAATTCTTGAAAAAAGTAAGGTCTAATTAGAAATTTGTCGTCTTTTTAAAAATTTATGTAATTTCTTCTAATTTTTTTACGTGCTTTCATTTCTAAATGGTGCCAAACATACATTATATGGAGGTATCGTGAATTTAAATTAATAAAACGCAAGTCACATTATATAAAACAGATCAAACGTGAAACCAATAAAATAAATTCTTCAGGTAGATCCATCAATAATCAATATTGATTCAAGCTATCATTTCCAGTGAAGGGTCCAGTCGAAGGGCCACGTGGCAGATTGTGATAGGGCCTACCTCGCCGCAGCTTGCGTCTCGGATTTCTCTCGGGCCCTTGGATCGAAGGGACAATGACCGGGCAACCAGCCCTGGTAGCCACCCTCCCCTCACGTCACACTTAACAGTTATATGAGGAGGTATTGTTCCTTTTACATTAATGGAGTAGGTCACATAATGTATGTAACACTAACCGGAATATGTATATGTTATTTTCCTTGGTTCAAATGAAAGGCGTTGTTAACAATTTATAATTTCTTTTATGACGACGAAACTTACCAATCTAATCTGAAACGCAATTTTTAACGAAATATCACAATTAACATTATTGATATACATAGATAGGTATGAGAACACAATTTGTTAAATTACACTTAAGTTTTTATTTTTTTAAATTTCATTATTGAAAACAATTCAAATTCATTTAAAGGAAAAACAAGTTCATTTAAAAAAAATATTTAAATTCATTTAAAAAATATATTTTAATTCATTTAAAAAACATATTTTAATTCATTTAAAAAACATATTTTAATTCATTTAAAAAACATATTTTAATTCATTTAAAAAAATGTTTAGTTAAAAAAATATACATATTTCACTTCATTTCTTATTCTACATAATGCTATTTCTTATCTTACATAATATTATTTGCTAACTTAATAATAGGTATCTACAATTTAATTTTGTTGACTTGCTTTCAGATTGAAGAGTGTTTTTTAAATACAAACTAACTAACTAACTAACTAACCATCACGCCGTTTCCCCGCAGGGGTAGGCAGAGAGGACGGAACGCCAGACAACTCGATCTTGGCATACACTTCTTGCTTCATTCGCTTTCTTCTGTTATTCCGACTTCTGACATGGCCCGACTCAAGTATTTGATTCACTTTATCGTGCCACGTCTTCCTTGGACGTCCCCGGCTTCTTCTTCCATTCACATTCGCGTCATATATTCTCCTTACACTCCTTTCTCCATTCATTCGCTCTACATGCCCAAACCATCTAAGCGTCCCTTTCTTAATCTTGCTCACTACGCTTACATCAGCCTTGCATTCTTTACGAATCTCATCATTTTTCACACGATCATACATGGTTTTATCACATATTCGTCTCAGAGATCTCATTTTTACAGCATTCAGTCTACTTTCATCCTTCCTCTGCCAGTTCCATGCCTCACTGCCATACATCAAGGTTGGTATCAGCACTCCATTGTGGACTGCTAGCTTCGCTTCCTTGGACAACTTTTTGTTTGCGCCAATCGCGTTCAGTCCTCCGTTAATGGAGTTTCCTGCATTCACCCTTCTTTCAATATCCCTATAAATCTTTCCATCTCTCGTGAACATACTTCCCAAATACACAAACTCATCTACCTGCTCCAAGTATTCATCATTCACAACTATATTGCACACTGTTTTCGTACTCTCTCTTTCAAACACCATGACTTTAGACTTACTTACATTCATCATTAGCTCATTCTTCGTACATACTTCGTTCATCCTAGATACGAGGAACTGTAGATCTTCCATACTGTTTTTAAATACATTTATTTTATTTTCCATTTTTAGGCTATTGTGACGTAGACTATGCTCAAATTACTTCAATAAAGATAATTTAATTAATTATTTTTCCAATGGTGCATTGCTAACCCCTCGTCACGTTTATCGAAACGGTTTACCATTACAAACATAAATTCAAATCATAGAGTTTAGCAAAGTTCCGTTACGAAATACTATGTACACATTTAAAATAGGTTATTCGAATAAATGATAAAATAATAAAGTAAATATGAATAAACTTTTTATAACCTTTACAGGGTGTAACAGCACGCACCCGACAAACTTTAATCGGTGATTCCCGAGTATATTTGAGTAAAACGTCTTAATAAATTTTTTATCTCTGGCGCAATATGTATATACTCGTATATACAATTTTTTTTTTAAATAAAAAAAAAGAAATGGCGTCTATTATACAATAAATAAACAAATATAAAGCAACTAATATTCAAACACAAAGACTTCCACACAGCATGCTCTAAACACTAGAAAACTATGTATATTAAAAAAAGTTGTCGGAAGTTTGAAAAATAGTCAATCATCGGGAATAGATACAATTATATTGTCAGATCTTAAAAAACATTTTAACATTTTAGGACCGATATTAACAATGTTAATTAATATGATTTTAACGGAAGCAATTATACCAAAAGACCTTAAATGTAGCATCATAAGACTCGTCTACAAAGTTGGTAAACGCAGTGAAATTGAAAACTACACACCCATTAGTATGCTACCTGCAATTGAAAAGATTCTAGAAAAATATATATCTGTAAAACTAATAAAGAAACTTGAGAATTTTTACATTATTGATACCCATCAATAAGGGTTCCAGAAAAAAAAAGAGAACAGCTTTATTGCTTCAACAAGCTTTTAATGTAATTAATAATGATTTTAATGAAAGAAAACCTGTACTCGTATTATTTATTGATAATTCAAAAGCATTTGATACAATTGATCATAGTCAATTGCTAGAAATAATTGAAGGAATTGAAATTTCAGGAAATCTGCAAAAATCATTTGTTAATTATTTAGAAAATTGAAAGACAGGTGTAAAGATTTTTGACCACCATAGAAATAACAAAAAGAGATTTTCTCAGGCTTACCCCAAGGGTCCACACTGGGCCCAACTTTGTATGTTATATATGTTATGGAAATGAAATTGATTTTTTTTCACGTGACAAAATTATTTATTTTAAAAGATAGACAAATATTCCCTGGTTACGAATAACCTGACAATATTTGAAAATCTCTTACTAGCATCAAAGTAAGGGGAAGATGTTGCTTGTGTCGTAATGGAGAACTTAGCCAGTCGAGGAATTGAACTCACGACGCCTGATTGAGACCCAAACGCGATGCCAACTCAGCCACTGACATTATATTAATACTGAACAGCAATGGTTCTTTCAAATAAAGATTTATTACGTTTATTTCTTAAATTTAAATGTAGACCGTTATTAAGAACCCGTTTCATGGCCGAGATCGCCCTTAATGGGTGAAAGCCAATAAAAAAAATAAAAAAAAGAACCCGTTTACAAACCGATATTAATTAGTTTAATGGGGCTTTATTACAATATTTTATGTAACAAAAATAAAGGAACATATTTAACATTTTAAATACATTACATGCAATTTTTTTTTATTTAACTTATTGAAGTTTGTAAACTTCATTGTAATATTTAATCATTGAAGAAGATAATATTAACACATCCCAAATGAAACACGAATCCGAAAAAACCAACAGAATATACATATGATATCGATGAAGATGGCATAAATTGAATTGGTCTCATTAGCTTAGCCGGCAAACGGTTGTCCCGGATAGACAGAGGTCCTAGGTTCGAGCCCCAATTGCGGCATTATATGCATTCTTACGTATTTTTAACATTACTCCTATAGTGCACTTTAGGTATAAATTCATCAGAGAAAATTGCAAAATATTATACAGTATATACAAAGCGATACAAAGAGAACACATTCACGATAACAGTGCAAAATAGCAACATTTTGATACAGGAGGCTTGTGTTCAACAATAAGAACATTCTGAGTTTACATAAAAAGTAAAACAAGGAGGAAACCGAAACGAAACAACTACCGGAGGTTTGAGAATATGGCTTACATAATAAATTGAAAAGAAGTTGTAGATTTATGTTCTAACATAGTACACATACCATACGTAAAATAGTATATCTACTGATTAGAAACACTATCCTAATAAATAAATAAATAAACTTCTCTACCATTATAAGGTCACATTGAATAGTAAACGACATTAACAGCATATAGGTAATGCATAATTATATTAAAAACAAAAGGACACTCCTCTGATTCTTGCGTTCATTTTATGAATCTAGTCGGACGTCAAACGAGAAGATTTCCCTTTCTTCTAATGAAACACGATAATATCTTCTTTCAATCTATTTAAAAGGTACAACTGATGAAACAGTATAAAACTGTGTGAAAACTAAGTGAATTTTGTGTAAAAACCGCTAATGTTAGCTATCTTAATTAAATCTCACCTAATTTCACAATAATTCTTCTTGAAACACTGCCAGTAACAACAATTATTTTATTTTATCTTTCTATTAGCAAAGTGAAAAAAGAAAATGAAAAGATAACTTATGACAAAGCCACTTAAACATTTCAACAATGGACGCCGAACAACGAAATTGGCGAGAAAACAATGAAAATAAAACTGCGTTAATTTCCCGCGCTCATTGTGTCTATGGTCGCGTTAATGTGTTGCCAGTGTTACCGATGTATTTATTTATTTGTTGGCAATAGCACGAAACAAATGGCTGCGGACAGGGTAAAACACGGTGTTTCGCGGTTATCTGTAATTATTATCTATGTCGCTACTGTAAAAGGGAAAGGGGGGGAATAAAATTAATGTAAATTTGTCTTAATTGCCGGCGGCAGCGAACGGTATTTGAATAAATACGAGGTAGCTACCTTACGCGGGGAGAGGTGGGCAAGGGGCGCTTCAAAATAAAAATAAATAATACCGCTTTCAGGGCTACTAACACAGAGAGTATTTGATTCTCATTTTTAATAAATATTTGTAGACCAAAGACAAGCAACATGTTCTGTTTAACTGCACGCCGTTGTATTTAACAGTTCTAAGATTTATTTACCCCCCCATAATAATATTTAAAAAAAACATTTCCTCCGAGATGTGAAATGTACCTACTGACAAAATTCAGCTTTAATTTTATTCACGCGGCTAAATACGGTTATAAGTGTCATGTTGTGAGTTATGACAGATAACAAAAGCATATTTTTATCGAGCGAGTCGCGATGGTGGAAGGGGGTGCGCTCATTGGAAGGGTGTAAGTTGGATGCGCAATACACTTGCCATCGTCCCAGACGGCGCAATTGAATATTTGTAACGCATGAATTTTTGGATCTGTAACCTAACGAAAATATGTAATATAAAAATGTGTTTTCACTCCATATCACTGAAAGTAATATCGACGGAATATACCTACTCATGTGTATATTTTGACACAAAATCGCCACAATAATAAGATTGCTTTGACTCTTATTAAATGAAAGTTAAAAAAGTCTACAAAAGGATGTGAAAATGGCGCAAATTAAAACATATTTGTCAATACGATATACGGTGCCTTTTTGTTTTTCAAATACCTCCCTCTTTGTCGTCCCTTGAAGTGACGTTTAATTCCTTTAATTCGACCCTCTTTAAACAGATGGCATTGCTGATGCTAATTTCCTCCCCCTCTACCTTAACTTCCAAACTTCCCTGGTTCATCCCTTACCCAGAAGGGGGTGAATTGTGGGGAAAATCGGGACTGTTACGACGTTCTGTATATCGAACTGTTGAGGAAACAGTTTTGAATATTTAACAAATATTTACTGAGGCTAAAACGACGTTAATGGTTGCTCCTCTGAATAAAAATTAGTTTGAGGTGGCTAAAGGGAATGTGGTTGTATTGGGGGGAAGAATGAGGATACTTTGACGATAATACTTCAGTTGGTATACAAAATTCTCGCTTTATTCTGTCTCCATAAATGTAGCATATTCAGTAGTTACAGTATTTTATATCGTACAAAGGCGGGAAATGTTTCTGAATTTGTAAGTAAATTTATAAGTTTCATCAATATAAAAGATACAAGTATAAGTTTAAAGTTACCTAATAACAGCCAAGGAAACTGAGTTACGCCATCTTCCCTCTATAATACATAAGCTAAACATATTTATAGTTATTAATTCGCAGTGTAATATTGTGTTTTAGCATTCGAGCGACTCATTTACACATTCTGTTTTAGCACAAACTTAATGAAAATGTGAATACATGTTTTTAAAGAGTCTGTAACTGAATGATCCTTTGAACAAATCGATTTAGGTTAAAAAATACGTCGACTATTTGTACTTAATATAATATCTCATCCAAATCGCATTTAATTCTATTAATTCGACTAAGTGTAGATTCTTCTTCACTATTATTTCGAATTAATCAATAATCCCTCCCCGACGTCCTCCTCCCCCTTAAATATTTCGTACTGCCCAGCATGGGACTCTTGTACAGGCTAGCAGATTATTCAATAGTCACCAACTACTAACCCTATACAAATCACAAGTACGTCCAACAGTTGAATTTGGTAGTCACCGCTGGGCTGGAGCTCCTAAATACTTGATAAACTTGATTTTGTGCAAAGGGGGGTGGTTCGTTTGATTGACAATCCGTTGTTAACAGATCGACTGACATCTCTAATGCACAAACGCAATGTTGGTATGCTGAGTCTGTTCTACAGATATTTCAATGGAGCCTGCTCGAAGGAAGTAATTCCCTTCGCACTAGTGCACGTTCGTGAAGCTCGACGGAGACGAGCGGATCATCCATTCACAATTGATGTTGTCTTCATGCGAACAGGTCGTTTCGCCGACTCGTTTTTGTGTGAATCGACTCGTATGTGGAACGAGCTACTGGCATCTGTCTTTCCTCCTACATTTAATCCGGACCTCTTTAAGGCCCGCATTAACAAATCCCTTCCTACAGACTCTTCCTTAACCCGCCTCACAACGCTGTCCAACCGGGTAACGATATAGTTCCCATGTATGTGCTCTGTACTTGCAGGGGCGATCTTTTCATAAAATAATTTTTTTTTAAATATGGGTCATATTAGATGGTTGAAATTCTATTGTTCGAACTTTGTTGTATTGTAGAAGAAAATTATATTAAAAACAGAAATAAATAATTTTTTTTTTTTTAAAAACTTTGAATATTCAACGAAAAAAACACCGGTTTACATTCTTCTAAATGTCAGTAAGTACATTCATTTTAAGCCCAAAAGTTTTAATTTAATCAGAAGCAAGACGTCAACCGTTAGCTCCAGCGTAATCCATTATTTGTCTAGCTTAACTAATAACTCCACTATTCGTTAGTAATTAAATTAACCATTCACAACACCTTCGTGAGATATTCAATTCACGTCTCTATCTAAACAATCATTGTTTGTCATGTTGTCAATTTGTAAATTGAATAAACGAATTATTATTGTTGCTATGGGCATGGACGCGAACTGTTTTTGATCAGTGACTAACTGGAATTACAAAAGCTGTTATAACATAATAGAAGAAATAAATAACATACTAATATTATGTAGTTATTATATGTTAATATAATTAATATAATAAATCCATATGTTTACACTAGACTTCACACAAATGTGCGCATGTGTGCATGCTTGCACATATAAAAAAAGTATATTTTTGTGATCTAATCCTTACGCATGTCTTTTTCTCTTTTCTATCTTCTACTTTCTTTTATAATTTTTCCAATTGTCAGCATGTTAATATAATTAATATAATAAATACATATGTATACACTAGACTTCATAAAAAGTAACTATACTCCATTGGTCACCATGAAACAGGCAGCCGTCTAGTATGGTGATCTAATGTATCTACCCCATGTAAATGTCTCCATTAAATATCATGTATTTTATAAATAAATAAATACATAACATTAATGATTCGTAAGATAATAAATTCACAATTAGTTAAAACAAACTTATTCTGAATATATATTTTTCTCATTAAGGATTTTATGGTTAATTTGGCCAACTTCATGAATGAATGAAATGAATGTTTGTCTGTCTGTCCCCGTTTTTCTCGAAAATTACTTGACCGGTTTTGCTGAAAATGGCACAGTTTGTTTTAATTAGTGCCGGGAAGATTTAGAGAGCAGTTTGAATGAAATCCAATATGTAAAACTGTTGCTATAACGTTTTAAAATTCGTATGAAAAACTAATAGCTAACTAAAGCCCATTTGATACATCATTCTGGTTAGCCACAGATTCAAAAGAAGAAGGTTTATTTGGGTAGAATATTTAAAAAAAATCAAAACACCAGTAGGTACCTACTTAAGAACTTTTTGATTTAGATATATTTTGAAAAAAAAAATTATTGAAATGAAATAAAATTTACAAATTAATGCTTTGTTTCATTCTTTAGAGATAGTAATAGTAGTGAAAATGTATTATATTTAAACAGTTAATAACTACAGTAAAAATTTGATTTTCGATATCTGCAAAGATGATGAAGTTATCGCAAAATATCCGTGATGCCAGGAGACATAATTCACAATACGAATGGCAGTACCGCATACTGCCGCGCCAGTCATTTTACCTATCGTGGCGTCGCACGCCCATCGGCCGCCGGCGAAATTTTCCTATAATATATATCCGGTACTTACAAAAAAATTAATTCAACATGCTTTAGGTAATGATACATTTGTGAATAATATAAAATTTCGTTGTTGGAGGTTCAACAACCTAATTCATATCACTGTTTGATAAAGAGTTCCAATACCGAAACGTCTATCGCACAAAAAACAACTTACCACAAGTTATTAATTGAATGCAAAAAGATTTGTATTTATTGAGCTTTATAAAAATTCTTAGTTTTCTTTCTTTTCTGTCAATGAAAAAAGGCTTTGGTACTAAAAACATTACCTCATTTTCATCAGCATGCGCGCTACAGACATTAGAAAGTCTTGGTCGCATCTGGAAAACGCCTCCACTATTACCTGTCTTCTACCGTCTCCTTCCACTGTCTTATGTCTAAGGAAGCGGCCTTAGAATGGAATGGCAATATACAATGCAGGCAGTCTAAGAATACCGTAAGAGCTGTATTTTCATTGGCTCTCTCGGGGCTAGAATCAAAAAATACTAAAAAGTCAGAGACTACACCAGCTTCCATGCAAATCTACGTGGAAAGCATTTCTAGTGTGTATTCCTTATTCTATGGCAGCAGAGTTCACCTTCACAGTGGTTACCCACCTGTGTTTAAAATTTCAAAAGTATTTATGTCGATAATGCTCATTAAAGGTGTACTCAAATATTAAAAAAAAATGTTTTACTATTCCTGAAAATCGCACTCTACGAATAAATACGATTTAAAGAAAACGTTAATAAGTCCAATTTCCAATTTTTTTAATCAATTTTGACTTTTTATTTCAAATACCAGTATTTTTTAAATGTTATTAAAATAAATTAATTTTTTTAATTAAATTTTTTAAACCCACCAAAACGGCCGGAATCCCAGCGATAAGCGGCGGGGTGGTGCATGACGTCACACAAGCGTCACACGGTCACACGAAAAATAAATTTACACATTTTAAGAGAACAGCCGCGCGACGTTGATCGAATGATACCAACCAAATAGGGCATTTAGATGGGATGTTGTTTTATTGACATTTAAATACCGATTTATAAATGCTACGTTAAAACTTATATATATTCAGAATCTGCGTTTGTTGATCGATGTTCTACATGAATATATATATTTTGAATACATAATATTTTTCACTGGAGATCGTTTTTGCTCGAATACAATATTGAGACTGCTTCTGTCTACTTGCCCTTCTAGCCTTGTATGATTTTATCGCGTGCTATTAATTGAATTTACATTCATAGAACACTTTATTATGATGAGTTGCGCTTTTGTTTTCCAACCAATTATTTCATGTTATAGTTTATGAGCACAGACTGAATAAACATGCCCATACAACTGTGTATTATTATTTCATAAACTTATATCCAAACATATCATTCACGGCAATAGGATGTTACGTAAGATATCAGGATGGTTTAGTTGTATAGTACCTACCTACCGCCAGCAGAGGCTTGCATTCTATAAAGGTACATAAGCAGTACCTACCTACCTTACTCATATAAAAAAATACATAATATTAAAATTCATAAAATTTTGTTTGAAATCAATCTATTCTTTCAAAAATTTCGATCTACGAATTACAGCGCCGCGCGCTGCTCTCTAATCGCCCTACTATAAGTATGTCAAAAGCAGGAACTAAGTATGCAAAATGAAATATTCAAATTCTCACAAAATAATCTAACCTAACCTAACTGGTAGATACTATCAATATCACCCTGGTGAAAGACCACCATTCAGAATCGAAACGCTGTTTGAAATGGCTTTAGTCATATTTGGTGATCATATCTGACTAGCCAGGAACTTTCCCATCTTCCTCTTGCCCATCTCCTTCCCCTCCTCAACACCCTCAGCCTTACAACATACCACAATTGGGGATGCTATAGTCTCACTGGCTTTAATCGGTTGGGAGCAGTTGGAACTCTTGTGCGGTATTCATATAAAAAAAACTCATTTTTACCAGATCTTTTATTAATTTTTTTTATTAGTTTCTGAGTAGTCAAGAATCCTCAACCTTCCATTCCTTCCATTTCTGCTGCATCACAACATCCCAAATATTCACGGCATCATAATCTCCAATGCTCCAGGCAGTTGAAACTATTGTAAGATATATATTAAAAAATTGAGTATATTTAACGATATTTATTCGCTTCGAAAAACGCTTAATAATTTGTAGCAACGCTCTAAAACTGAACACAGCTAACCTAGTTAATTGTGAGAACGTAACGTAGGTACCTGCATGTAGAGTGCAGAGTGCTAGGCTTGTGTTTTGATGGTAAAATGCAGCACTTTATCGTGCTAATTAGTGCATTTAGTGCAGGGGGAATTACCTGCCTTCACCTCCCCACTGCAGGGGAAGGCTAAAAGTGGGCTTGTGTAAACAGTGTACTTTATACCAAATGCACTATTCACAAATTCATAATTATTATTGCACTGTTATTTCATGAAACACTAATTTATTTACTGAAGCATCGTAATTACAGTGCATCCATGAGTTATAAAAAATTGTAACATTAACTAACTAACTAACTAACCACCGCGCCGTTTCCTGCAGGGGTAGTCAGAGAGGGACCACCAAACAACTCGGTCTTGACACACACTCATTGCTTCATTCATATTCATACATCATCTCATATATACTTTTCTGCTGTTCTGATTCTTGACATGGCTCGACTTCTTGAAATAAGAAGGTTTGTATGGGTAGAATATTTTCAAAATGGAAAACAAAAGTAGGTACCTACTTAAGAACTTTATTATTTAGATATATTTTGAAAAAAATATATCTTTGGAATGAAGTAAAAATTTAAAATGAATATATCTTTGTTTAGAGATAGTAATAGTCGTCAGAAGGCATTAATTTCGCTGTCAAATCAATTATGGAACCCAAACGACTAGCAAGAATTCACGACTTATAACATTATTCCACAAAAATAAAGATAATACCGAGCAAGGCCGAGTACAAATCCGCTAGTAATAATGTAAAAACAAATTAAAATTAGCAAAAAATTTATAAAATTTGAAAACAAAAAAATAGTTATATTTTTGGAGGATTGCAGCCAGTTCCGTATATGTATTTTGTATTGTGCAAGGATAAATGTTTTAAATTGTGTAGGAAGTAATTGTAAAGCTTTATAGCCCAGTATTTGTAGTGTTTTTGCCCAAAGGATGTGTTTATTTTAGGTATTTGTAATTGCTGTGTGTCAGGGTTTAAATGAATGACATGTATATTATTGTAGAGGAAAATTATAATATATTTTTAATACAATTTGTTGTATTGTCAGCACTGAGATTTTTAAAATATGGTTGATTTGGGTGTTTGTATTGGTAATTTGTAAGGTTTTCTAAGCTTTAAACAATGGGAAAATGTATGCTTTATTGACACAGTGCTTTTAATTAATGTTTTGACAAGGACTTTGGGCGTATGTCTCACCCAGTTAAAAATTTATTTGGGTTTGAACCGGTGTTACGTACCTTTTAAAGGATCTTAGGTTTTAGGGGACTAGAGTAGGTAATTACTTTTTATCATTTTTCATAATACCTAATTGCAATTCAATCTTTATCCGTGATAGTAAATTTCTTATTCATAATATTTTATAAAATGAATCTACTCAACATTTGTTTAATCAAAGCACGCCTGTATGAAATGTACGGTAATACCATTAAAGTATCAAAACAAGAATCCAAAAACTAGGCAAAATCGGACTATAAAATTACTCGTAATAGTAAAAAGTGTAAACCAAAATAACACGGCCTCCATGGTCGAGGGGTAAAGCTCTCGACTACGAATCCGAAGGTCGCGGGTTCAAATCCCGGCGTGCGCAAGTAAATGCTGTTTCACAATTAATTAATTAAAAATAATATATATTATATTTGCGCACGTTCCAGAGTGGAAGATACTCTCAGTATCGCCCGGTGAAAGACCACCATTCAGAATTGAAAAGTTGCTTGAAATGGCTTCTAGCCGTGTTTGGTGACCAGATCTGGATACCCAGGTATTTCCCCACCTCCCTCTTCCCCTTCTCTTTCCCCTTTCCAATACCTTCAGCCTCACAATATTTTTCCCAGTTGGGGATTCCATAGTCTCACTGGCTCCAGACGGTTAGGAGCAGTTGAGACTCTTGTGCGGTATTCATGTAAAAAAAAACACAATAATGACCACAATTATTGTTTTAAAATTAAACAGCTGGTTCAAAAAAATATATAACATTGTGAATACTCTATTCATATACTCGTACATATATAACAATTAATCATCCCTTATCTAATTGTGATTACCGACAATCTATATTATTCTCATATTTTTGTGCCAAAACAACAGCACAATATATTTGTTTGAATGACAATTGAACGTACCCTGCTTTTATTGAGACTAATTCCGAAACGCATAATTGTTAATTCCGTTTCAAAATGAAACACCGAGTAAACGCATATTTATAGAAGCCATCGTTACGAGTACCAGAGCTTTGCCCGAATGAACAAAGTACAGCAATATTATGTAAGCGGCCTAAAGCTTGTTCATATAATTAACACATTAATTCCAAAATATTTTGTTCCAACGGATTAGTAGTTTTTTCGAAGTGAAAATTATCGTAATTACAATAAATATGTCAATAATATATAATGCTGAGCAAGTAATTTAATAGCGATGCGGTTTAGTAAAATTAAAAATAATTATCAATGGGTTTATGTTTCAAGGACTTTGTCTCTTTGATGTTCAAATTACTAAGAGCTTGCAAAGATTAAAATAAGCCCCATTATTTGTGCTTAAGTGTGGATGGGGATTAAATAAACAAACAGAATATTTGACCATGTTACAAGTTCTTTACCATTACAAGTTCAGTTTTAGCTTTTTGTTTTTTCGTCGCTTTTGATGGTTGTTCCATATTTATTTTGTTTTATTTTAAAGCGAATTAAAAAATGCATTTTTGAGGCGAAATAACTGTTCAGCACAAAAATGAACATAGCTGGAGGGGCTTAAGAAAACATTACTTGAAAAGAATAATTCACATTTTATGCATGTGAAAAACGCTGAAAACTACCATACCTGAATGTGAAAATTTTGTGGAGTGTTATTAAACTACCCTAATAACCTGTAAAAGACATGATGGCATATTGATTTACAAATGTTAAATAAAAGGTTCCGTTGAAATTCTGGCCAAACTGGACATAAATATTGATTTAGTATAAAAAACAAATATTATATTAAAAAGGAATAAGAAATGTTTAATATATATAACGACATACAGTGGACAAATTTTTTATTACTTTTTTATCCATCTACAATCTAAAAAATTGATCCACTTTTTTTCTTTCTCTGTGTCATGCACTATATTATGTATCATGTAGTATATTATGTATCATGCACTGTATTATGTATCATGCACTATATTATATATCATGCAATATATTATGTATCATGCACTATATTATGTATCATGCACTATATTATGTATCATGCACTATATTATGTATCATGCACTATATTATGTATCATGCACTATATTATGTATCATGCACTATATTATGTATTAAACACTTTTATGTAGATTTTTACGTTATCCGCAATATAAAAAAGACATTGTTTTTTTAACTATGTCATGCATTTATATTATAAATATATCACGATCATCATATTATTATTATTTTTATTTTAATATTAAAAAAAAATTGTATTGTCCGCAATTTAAAAACTACTTGATTTTCTATTTTCTCTGTATCAAGCACTTATATATGATTATACATATATATTACATGTTACACACTTATATAGCTACTATGCATCACGTAATTTTTTTTTGTTATATACTAATCAATAACTTTTTCCTTTCTGTTTCGTGCACTAAAAAGTATGCAAAATGTAAAAAATATATATATAAAAGCCTACCTGGGTGTTAATAATAACAATAAATAAAATAATAAGGTCGTATAAAATGATGATAAAAGTTTACTATCTTGTAAAAATTCGTAAAAGATTTAGGCACAAGGGAAAGTGAGTCTATATTTCCATATTTTTTTTCAATGTAATCTTTTCGAAAGTCAATGCATTTTGATGATACATCTTCAAGCCGGTCAAAAATATTCATAGTGCAACGTGGCGCGTACTTCTGTCAAAGAGCTTAAATATTATGTTTACTACATAAGGCTCATTTTCCATCAGACTCCCCTCCTAGGTACACTTTTCAAAAAACCCAAAGTTAAACACTTTTGTGTAGTACAGGGAAATTATAAAATCAAAGGTTTTAATTAAACACATCAAAATCAATGCTGCCTTTACGAAAGTCACTGAGTAGTGTTTTTGCTTTGTCTTTTAACACCAAATAATAATATGTATATATTTGTCAGAATAATTCTCCCAAAACCCCAATTAATTAATCAATCTAATTCATCGGACACGAGCTGTAGGGACAATTACCGATGATCAGTAATCGTATTTTGATTAGAATGCCAGCAGTATGAAGTAGAATAAAGAGGCTCGCATAGGAAGCGAACCCAGGGCGGTACGGACGGGCAGGGAGTTGGGATGGGAGGATAACTGTGCACGGTGCACAGTGCTTAATGCGCAATGCATAAATAATTCGGGTAATGACAAAGCTCATGGTGCGGCCATATTGTCGCGTATGGTTTGTGTTTCGCAGCGCTAAGAGCGGGATTGTGGTCGAGCGGGAAGGGTTGGGGTGGCTTTAGACAGGGTGGAACTGATATTAAAAAAAAATTATTCGATTGTGCATATTTTTGAATAATTTTTCTCCAGCCATGCTTGCGATATTACCGAGTTACGATACCGTTATTTTTAAGGAAGATTCCTTATATTTTTCCTTTGCTCAAAGATTTTTTGATTAACTTCTGAATTTCGGTGAGATATAGTAAAAAGATTTTAAATAGAGATTACTTGAAAACACAAATTGATGAAATATTTTCAAGTGACACAAGATTTTGAACTAAAACTTTTAAAAACAATGTTACTTAACGAAAGGATGGCCCTGAGTTGAGTTCTAGCTACTCGTCTTAACAAATAAGCTGGGAAAGCAATTGCAAAATTTCCCGCCATAACTAACCAATCAGGTGATATTAGCGCTCAAATAAACCAATCAGAGCATACATTTGTACGGTCCGATAACGAAGCAAGAGGAAGCGACGCAAGCGCCAACCGCGGCTTGGCGGCGGCTCCGGCTGTCCTTCCACCTTCACTTCCCGTCCGGCCACAAAACTGCCGTCTCTGAAAAGAGGTCGCTATTTTGTGTTACTAATCTGTGAGGCTACGTATTATGCATGCGGGTTGAAACCCGTAGCTAGTCGTGCCATTTACTGCCAAAGCACCCAACATGGTGACTTGCCAATTAAAAGCCAAAGTCAACTCAGTGCGGAGATGTCCAGCCCTGGCGTCCTTGCCAGCAACTCCCTCCACCCGAACAGATCACCTCATGTAAGCTTATTTTGCATCTCTCCTTAATGTGTTTTACTAGCCTTTGTCATACTTGCAATTCCCGGTTAGAGATTTAAATCAGAAAGAGAGAATTTTACGTTAGAATCATGTCTAGAATAGGACTTTTCTACTAACTACTCGATTGTTCCTAACCTACTATGTTTGTTCGACTCTCACAATAAACTCTGAGATTGAAAGCACTTTACTCGCCTCATTTAACGTAGAATTAGAGACTCCCTCAACCCAATTATAAGACTGCGGTCGATTCACGACCCTGAACGATAATAACCTATTGCCAATGCCGATCTGAGCTAACCAATGTCTGGACCAGACTTCTCATCTAAGAGGCCATCTGCAGGGTAAGTCCTGCCGATATAATTGTCTCCCTTAACTTCCCCTTGTAACCCAACCTTCCTCTCTCCCATCTTCATTCACCTCCTTTTTATAATACTGGCTTTCCAACTTAGGGGCTTTCTTCCTACCTAACCTTCCTCTTTCCCATCTCCTTAACCTCCTTTTTATAATAACAATTTCATTATATTATAATGCAATTCAAAACATTTTTATTTTAGTTTCAAATAGCCATAAATAAGCCTTTTAACGAAGAAATACGTTTTGTAAAAAGGTACCTACCTCGCTAGATAGTAATAAACTTTTTTGTCATTAGTTCTAAAAGTGACATTTTCAGTCGTGGTTAATCTATGCCGACCGAAGAAGGGAGTCATTCCCCTTATTTTACGATCTCGGTTCCAATTCCGAGTTCCATCGGACTACTGCCTCGTACCGGAACCAGACCAAGCATCGTTACAAGGACAAGACACGCAGAATTACAAAAGTTGCAAATAAGGGTCTTGTCGTCAGTACCGTTCCTCCTTGCAGAGTGAACGGTAGGTAGTGCTTTCTCCCCTCCCAGCCCTCTTCGCAGATCGGGATCAGCGTGCCCCTACAGTTCGTTTCTTTGCCAATATTTTTGGTACAGCACGCCACTGCTATAACGTATATAATAAAAAAGGCGTTCGCTAGTACTATCTTCTGTTTAATCATGGTCTCCATAGTGTTGTGGTCTACCCATTTGTTTTTGAGTTCGAACGAGTTTGATTCCCGCACAGCGCTGAAACTATAGAAAACTAAGGATTTTTTAGTATCTTATTATTCATAGTTTCACATAGGTGGCGCTGTCCGTGGTTCAAGTGTAAGTCATTAGGGACCTCTGAAGGTCAGCGAGTAGGTAAAATATTTCCTTTGAATGCAAAGGAGCTTAGCTTCCCGGTTCTCCAATTAAATATACAGTAATTCCGAGTAACATGTTATTAAAAACAAATAAATAACCAAGTGTTATTGTAAATACCGCCAAGGCACGCGAACACAGAGAATATGAGATATATTATTATATTACTTGATAAATATGTGACTACAGCAACAAAATCAGGTATCATCGGTGATTTCTTAGTATTTTAACTCTTATTTCAAATCCGTCAATTCTTTTGATTCGTACAGATTTTAATTCTTTAATTCTTTTAATTATTGCAAGTAATTTTTTTTAAATTTTAACGCGAATATGCAAAAGCTTTATAATCCATATGTCTACCTCATCTGAAAAACAAAACACAGGGACATCCCACAAAAACATTATTAATAATTGCCTGGACTCGCCAGAGCTCATTAACTTTATAAACTTTCACATACCATCAAGACCAACCCGACAAACCGTTTTTTTTATTTGCCCGCATGCAGGACCAATCTCTGGATAAATTCTCCAATTCCCCGTATTTGTGCGCAATATAACGCACAATTTCACAATATCGACATTCTTCACAATACCTTTTTAAAATATCGAACCGCAGTAATACGTACGACCACAAATTGTGATGCACGCCTATAAAATGTATCGGGAGCATCTCCTGTCCCGATCCTATCTTCCTCTTCCTCTCCTCCCTTTCTTCTTATTTTGTTTTTTGTAATAAAACACATTTAATTAACCACTTTTAGCATAAGAAACTTTGAAACTTGCATTGGCTTGCTTTTGTAAAACTTCCTTCTATATAAATCTGTATTAAAAGCTGTTTGTTTCTTACAAATAAATAAATAAACATTAAATAATAAAAAAAAATATATTTTACTTAACGAATAGATATAATAAGATATTTGGGTCATTTGTATAGCGCCGTTTTTGTAGAAAATCACCTCAAGGGCACTTGTAGGTGATATTCGTATTGATAATCCACCCCTGGAGCCCTGGCTGTATCGGGGGAGGCGGGTGGCATCAGTTTAGAGTTTAGAGATAGAATGTACTGCGAATTACCGTCGGCAGGATACAAAAGGAAGGAAAATAGTTTTGCGGATTCTGTTCACTAACTACGGATTGTTAGTGACGCCATTGCGGCGGTGGCTGCTGTACTGTTATACCGCTGTACTGTTGTACCGCTGTAGCAGTTATGTCATGGGTTGTCTCTGTATATATTGTCTATTCCCGTAGAAGGGAGGTCCTACTGGATAATAGATCATATGGAGGTAAATAGATATTCACACTAAACTGTGAATGCGAACTGATAATATTTTACAAAGTAAGTACTAACCCTATTCATTTGCGGCTTTTTTTAAATGATTTAGTGATCTTTCCCTGACAACACGATTTTTTTCGTTGGGTTTGATGCGCTCCGAACACAATTTATATCATAAACAAAAACCGATGTTCGCGCCTTTTAAATTTCTGTGATTCGACTCCTCTACTATCGTAAAACACACAAGGTATTTATTGTTATTTAATATGTTTTATTATTAGAATAATGTACATTCTTACATATTACAAGAAAATTCAAATCAAAAATAATATATTATATATGTTTTTATGGTCCCAAAATTTCTCAATGAATATGTAAACAAAAAAGTTTATAAGATAGCAAAAATGTTTCATTTGTCTTAATACTAATTAATTATTTACCACTCCGAGCCACAGTCGTTTTAAAATGACGTTGAATATTTCCTAAACCATAAGCAAAAAAAAAAATTAAATATACAAAAAATTTCATTACACACAATCTAACATAAAATATTTTTTTATACAAAGAAATTAAATTGGGTGAGAAAGGGTTAAAATGCATTAAGAAAATATTTTCGAAAACAACCAAGACAATATAAGATTGGTAATTCAATCATTCCACCAACCTACAACTAAAACGTCTTTTGGACTAGAAAAAATTGCAATATTTTCCATAAAATTATTTGACATCCTCTCTCTAGCAATAAAAAGCATTTAAATCGACTTAAAAAAATAAGTATTAAGACATGGATTATGGGCACGAGAAGGAAGAATATAATTCAATGTTGAACCAAACAAAGATTGATGCTCATGTACAACAAATGCATGTATGTTTCCTTATATATCTTGTATTATTTATTAGATTTAAGAGTCTTCGTTCTTTTATTGTTTTATGATTTTTTCACATTATATTTTTTTATTGCACCTGTTAACAATGCTTATATGTTATATTTACATTTAAATTCACTTCATCTAATTTATAATTCTTATACAAAACTTTGTACAATGTGACCTTAGGACGGGTACCCCGGTAAGGTCACATTTTTCCACTTCACTTTTGAATACATAAATAGATAAACAAATAAATAAATAAAAAAAATCAACAAATAATTACATTTGTGACATAAATAAACATAAAAAATAAAATAAAAATATTACGGTTATTGAAACTTCTAATTTAAAGGGAGAAATTTTCATTTCACAATTTCCAGATGTGGTCAAATATTCAACAGGCCTTATAGTTGATTGTTATTAATACATCGTATCAGTATCGCTGATACCCTAGTTGTTAAGAGAGAATGTAACCTAGATTTTCGTGCAAACTTAACTCAATAACGAAAACATTATTCTGAGTGCCAAATTCATTGCCAGATCTGATTTAATTAGTTGAATACACTTTTTTATAAGTAAGTTCATCTCATATTTGCTATTACTTTATTGAGAACGAAATATTATCTGTGCGTAATTACATGGTAAAATGGCGTATTTTCGCAACACTTTTGGTAGGTACTAAATCCGTTTATTGTCATGACTGAATTAATTTAGTAACATACGAAGGAATGAATTCAAATCAATATCGTAGTGGTAGATTCTTTCTGTCGCAATAGTATGGTTCTGGTGAAAGGCCACCGTTCAGAATCGATAAGTTGCTAGAGATTGCTTTAGCCTTGTTTAATGACCAGATTTGAAGCCGTATAATTCATCTCCATACCATAGCCGCTTTCTTCAGACTCTCAACATTGCTAGGCATTCATTACCAGTGGCGTGCAGTCCATAAAGGCTGAAAAGCTGTGCTTACCCCTAGAAAAACGAACTAAATAAAGACATTAAACTATATTGGGAAAGTACGACAAATTTTTGATCAACATGTATTTTTCCATGAATTTCGTGAGGAACTTATATGGCCATTTATTCAGATGGAAGGAAGATGATAATAAAACAGATATTTGTAAATATTCAATGACCCTTGGTCGTAGAGAAATGCACGCCACTAATGGATGCACCGAATGGGGGGTGCCATAGTTCCAGAGTTCCGGGTAGTTGGTAATTTGGTGCGTTAATCATACTAAAAAGGTGGAGGCTTCACAAAAGAAAATAATTTATATACCTAAGTCAAATAAAAACGTAAACAAACAACCATTAAATGGCTCAAGGAAATGAAGTAAAACTTTTTTTAAAATTTATTGGAATGCGTTTTTACTTAATATGTACTTACTTTCCTTTAGTTAGTACAGGCTAAAATATCATAACTTTACACACAGATTGGCGAGTTTAACTTTGCAGGCGACCAGAGTAGGAGCTAAAGAACGATTTTTTAAAATGATTTTTTATAGGTATCCACAAAATCTCCACTAGCGACGTAACCGACGTAACCGACGCCGCAATGAGGTTGTCCCCATTTTTTTAAAATTCATATTAAAATTAATTATATTTAAAGGCTTGATAAAGACAGCAAAATTAGGCGTTAATAGTCAATTAAATATTATTTATAATCATATGTTTTTTTTAAAATAGTTATTTTTAAAATTTATTTTCACGTAAATAACTATATTTATAATATTGTTAACATGAATTTTAATAGTAATAACTATTATTTTCTTTAAGCCTTGCTACTTTGCTGATTTTTTAAAACATTTTTAATTAATTACTTACCTACTTTCATCACTTATTGTTAATTTCTGTTTATGTTTGTAATTTGTTCTATTTGCTTATTATTTGTTCAAACTTGTCATTATTTTTAGTATATTGTTTTTCCTGGTGGGGAACTTTGTTTCTGAAACATGTAGATATTTACATATTAAAAACAGTATTTGAAACAAAGTAATTCTTATTAATTTAAAGATAAATTATTTTATCGATACCTCAAAAAATGCCGAGGTTATAAGCTTTCAAAGTGAACTTTGGTAAAATAACCGTTCGTGACGTCACGAATCACAATTCAGTACAATTAACAATTCGAATGGCAGCGACGCATATTGCCGCACATGTGATATATATGGCTGCGTCAATCATTTTATGAACTGTGCCGTCACACGCGTATCGGTCGGCCGGCAAGGTTATCAATATTTTGACGGCTTATATCTTCGGTACCATTCGGATTTTCAAAGAATTCAAAAAGTTCTGTTCTCAGCATGCTCTAATTAATATGATTCATTTGTTAATAATATGAAATTTTACTGGAGGAGACACCTTCATTAACAGTGTTAAAACCTGTGAGGGACTGATACAGAATTCTAAAATATAATATATTAAAGCTATACGAGTACAATCACTTTACGTGTCAAGCTTAAAGGGCCAGCACTAAAAAATGGCTTTAAAAATCACTTTACAAATTGCTAACAAAAGCAATACTACAATTGATTTATCTCTTATTTTTATACCGGTTGTTAGGAAAATATATAAGGTTTCAAAAGACAAAGACCCTCAAACTGTAAACTTCTAATTCTATGAAGTACTTACATCCTAAAATATCTGAACATAGGTTCAGTTCGAAAACCAGTGAAAGCAATTTTGAAGGTTTTACCTAAAATTCCAGCATGCATTTCATATAGAATTTAAAAGATTACGGTTTGAGTATTATTGATTGTCTTTTGAAACCGTATACATTTTCCTAATTACCAGTATAGAATTTACAGAAAAATCACTCGTAGTACTTCTAGAGTTAGCAACCTACAAAGTGTGTATTTTTTGTGCTGTCGGTGCTCACTCATTCTGATTTTAAAAACCCAAAAAATTGAACTTAGAATCACTTTATTTGAAATTCAAAAATGAAATGGCCTGCTTATTTGATGATAGTATCGAAGCTTCCACTAATGCTCGCTCTCCACAAAGGACCGTATCAAAAAACCGCTCCGGAACGCGGATCATTCTTATAATTCGATATTCCGCCGGTAGTCGGACGTGCTGTAAATAAATTACCTGCACAGGGTGGGCGCAAAAGGGGGGGCGTGAGTAGTGGGCAGTGGACAGCCCTGATTCGGCTATTGGTCATGGTAGTTGTTGTCGGGATGAGGGATGTAATATCAACTATTGGTAAAGCTGGATTTTATATTGGGACATGCATATACGGTACCTAGATGCCTAGGTGTATATGCCGAAATGGATTCACGTGGACATCGTTGAAAACTGGATAGCATTTAAATTTGTGAATTTAAAGGTTTTCATTATAAAATGTACCCAGAATTGGATAAACAGCAATTAAAGGTATCAAATACCTAGATTTAATAATGCGCGCCCCACGTTTTCACACGTTTGACATCTGTCACATGAGAATGGGTCGCTTCTACGACTCGTTGTGGAATAATTCGCCTGCCTCGGAGATCCCTCCCTCCTATAACTAGGTCTCTTAAAGGTCACGGTTCACTTCTTCCTGACTTCAAAAAGACCCGTCACATAGTATCGCCAAAGATAATCTATCAAACGGTCCGTTTGATAGATTCCCCTATCTTAACAAACGGATTGCAATCTTTAAAACACAGACGTCAGGTAGGAATGCTGTCTTTGTTCTACCGGTATTTCTGTGGAAGACGCTCTGAGGAACTAGCGTTATTGATTCCTTTGGCACCGGTGCATAGTCGGGAAACACGCCAAACGTACGCCCAACATTAATTTGTACACGGTTGACATTTGTCAGATGAGAACGGGTCGTTACAAAATGGGTCTCTTCAAGACTCATATTCACTCCTTACTCTCCCCAAAAAGATCCTCCACACATCATCCTCAAAGATGACATCGGCCCTGAGGGAAATTATTTTGATGGGAAATTATTTTAGGACCTTTCGTTCGGAGTTACTTTAAAAAAACCGTTATTCTCTAACATTTTTTGTGGGAGGAGTGTTATACTGTGACTTCGCTAGCTGAACATAGTGAACGTTTCCAGAAAGCTGTGAAAATTTCATGATGCTAAAGTTCAACGTTAGAGTTTTTGCTGCTTTAATGTGCTCCTCTCCTCTATTGTTGAGAAATATGAAGTTAATAACTTTTGCTAGGAAATAGGAGTGCTGTGGAGCAAGTAACTTGATAAGGCGTAAGTATATAATAAATATCTATTGATCCGCAACAGGTTGTAGAATAAACATTAAAAAAATGCTTGATATTATAACGATTTGAATGTGTGAAAAATATTGGTCAGTTCAAATGTGCTCGAATGTCAATAAGCTATTCAAAATCATGCTCGAACCCCAATCCTCAAATGGAACATTTTAATTAGGAATTCAACACTTCCACGACACAAAGTTCCCCGTAATTCCATTTCCCCATGGAGTTCTGGCGATGCGTAAGCGGTAAATAAATACCCCTAAATGCCTCTTGATTATGTGAATAGAAGTCGAGTCACATCCACCAAACCCGCAATAGCCAAAACCTCGGAATAAGCCAAAATCTTCTGCCGAATGCACGGTAAAATCTTTCTTTTAAAACGCCGGTTTACGTCCGTGAATATGACCAAATCACCAGTGGCAACAGAGGGAGATGTTCAAAGAGTAAGCACAAATAATAACATTATTAAACCCGGCCCCCCTAAATATGGAGTTAGTTGAATACCTCTCAATAATAGAATGAAACGAGGGGCTGATCTCCTCATATGTTCTGCGCCCCGGGGTGTCTTACAATTTGCAATCGCCCCCCGTCGAACAAAACCAAATGCGGACACTCTCCACTTCAAAACTCACCCTTATGTCGAGTGGCTCCACGGGAGTGGATGCTTTCACCACCCTCCTGGGTGTTGCTGCCTTTTTGTTCGGGGTTGTTTTATTCTTTGGGGATAAACGTAAAGACCGCAATTTTACACGCCGGAGTTTTGTTGCACAATAGTTTAGGGATACTGCATGCTAATCGTGCTTCACTTGTAGGTCTTTGGCTAGCGGATTAAGGAGATTGGATTCTCATCTGATACCCAGACTAATACGTAGTTTACTAGTATTGCTATTCGTCTGGACTCGAGATTTTAAATTTCGAAACTGTTTTTCACGAAAGTACGGAACAAGTAAAACAGCGTTTTGTCTTATATTTTTACAGAAAAAATGAAATTTTAAAGTTCCATAGCTCATGATGAAAATGGAATGGTGGGAGTAATATTTTTGAATTGACCTTCAAATTTAATAATGTACCCAACAGAATGGTATTCATTCGAAAGTTTTTGCTTCTTTATAGTCGTTGATTTATTGGTAATAGAATGTTTTTTCTTTGCTATCCCTACTAATCCATTACCCATCCACAAATGTATCCTTCTTTGTTTTTTTTTGTTATTGTTATAATTAACATCTGGAACTATATGTAATCCATCTATATTGAAAGAAATTAACTTGTACATCCCTGAGAACTATACTCGTGGAAGATCTCATATACTATTTTTTGCTTCAAAAGCGACAAATTCTGCTATTTGACGATGCTGGGTTGACCATTGAAATTTTTAACGTTACTTACAGACAGTTTATCGACTACCTTTTGACACGTGTCACAAAATAGCCCAACTGTCCCCATGACCCTTGTTATGTTCTCCAATTATGTATATATCACCAAACTTACTTTATTGATTTATGTATATTGTATCATTTCTCTATTTCTGTACTTTTTTTAATATTGTTATCTCTATAAAAATATAGGTGAATAACCGTCTTTTTTCGTGCTCAAAGTCAGGCTGTTATTCGGATAAATATTCTATCTGGTGTCTTGGTTATTTCATTTCGGCAGCTTGGACCCTGGAACGTGTGCGCTCGTTCAACATCGCCCCAGACACAGGTGGGAGAAGTAACTTCAGGGGCTA
The DNA here is from genome assembly GCA_022606495.2 of Halesus radiatus. Classification (NCBI taxonomy): domain Eukaryota; kingdom Metazoa; phylum Arthropoda; class Insecta; order Trichoptera; family Limnephilidae; genus Halesus; species Halesus radiatus. The sequence goes on along the minus strand of JAHDVE020009673.1, from coordinate 180,645 downwards.
TGCGAGGAGAGGCTGGACCTAATATGGACGAATGCTGTTGATGTAGCACAGTCATGTCGATGCGATGGGTCCCCGACCCGAGTAGGACAAGGGGAAGAAGATGTGTGTATGTATGTAAATGTTGGTTATTACATTTATAAGAATTGTCGTCCATCAATAACACGAACATAAATACTATCCCACGATACGAATAATTTTAAAAAGAAATATTAGAAGTCCAAACTTCGTTACGTGTTTCTAATCCGAGGGGATTCGTACAATAAACTCGACAAATTAGATTTCGTCGCACAACTGCGGATATTTTCCTCCAGTTAGTGTCTGGTTAATCGACCCTACATTCGACATTTACCGAATTAGAAATACGATCCACTCCTCTACAGCACTAACTGGTAACTGGGGATATTACGTAACCACCACCTCTATTTATAAAATTATTTGTCGGGTAAGGTTCTTGTGTGGGATGAATGGAGACATTTAAAGTAGGTACCTACTTAATTGATAAACATTAAACATACCATTCCCCTGTAAATATCTACTTAACAATTAATAAAACGTTAAAAAAATTGTTTTTAATCTTCCCTTTCTAACCTAAATAATTTAAGTCACAAAATAAAAATTGAGTTCTTTTATGAGTGATGAAATTAGCACGTCTTTTGTGGAAGGAAAACTCTGGGTTTACGCGCTTTAACTCCCAACTCCCAACATCAATTTCACCAAAAAATCATGGGATGTTTAAAATATTCATTTAAGTTTTTGTCAAAGGATTAAGACAAGAAGTTGTAGTGATTGTTTCATACTTTACCTACTTTTGGTACGATACGATATGATTGTACCACCCCAGCCAGGAGCACTCCTGTCTCGGCGGGATGGGTACACCAGGGGGGCATGTTTTGTTAGGACTAGGAACATGTGCTCTCTGGATAAGAGGGAGGTTGGAGGTTTATCGACTTGTATACATGGCAATTTTATAAGCCAATATTGAAATTTAGAATGGGTTGGAATAAAGGAATTGGTTGAGCGTTGGTGAGTCGTTTCTCGCTTCCCGCTTATTTTTGCTTCCCCCTTCTTCTCGCTCCTTGCTTCCCGCTTCCAGTTTCCCGCTTCCAGTTTCCCGCTTATAGGTGTTTGTGTTTAGTTGTTGCTTCTCACTGTTTCTTGTTTCTAGCTTCCTGTTATTTTATGCGTTCCGCTACATGCTTCCAGTTTCCTTCTGCTTCTTCTTTCCTGTTTCCGGCTGCTTCACGTTTTCCGCAACCTCTGTTTCTTGCTTCCTGTTTCTTGCTTCCCGCTCCCGGTTCTTCGTTTTTTCCTCTCGATTAAGGCTGCTTTTTGTTTTTTGCTTTCCACCGCTTCCTACTTCCCGTTTCCCGCTGCTTCTCGTTTCCTGCTTCTTGCGGGAGGAAAGTTCCAGACTACCGTGCCAGATAGTTCCTGTCCCGCCATGTGTCCAAAGCATTTAATATTCACATGACTTAGTTCTCGTTATTTTTAATTTAGCTTCCTCCATTGCAACACAAGCAATATCCTCCGCCTAGTGCGATGGCAGCATGAGACCCTAAACACTGCCAGGTCATTCGAAACCCGGAAATGCCTGTCTCTTTAAAAAGTCTTTTTTGTTGGTGTTTGTCTTCCTTTACTTCCTATTCCTTATTGAGGCGGTTTTATGAGTTTAACTATTTTCTGTGAGTTAAGTTTAAGTGAGTTCTCTCAGTTCAAAGAATTACTTTTTCGGTTTCTTCTTCCAGTGCTCCGTCAACTAACAGCGCTTTCGTGAAATACATTAATAAAAATCCTAACCAAACCTGGAGTAGGTACTTATATTTGAAACGAAAGACTTACCTACGCCATTCAGTGCTATTCATAATAATTTTCAGGGCTCAGTACTTCACAACCTTTCCTAAAATTGTAAAAAAAAAATCACCAACCAGAGCCTGCCTCAACGAATGCAACAATTCTACATTTGGCTAGATATCAATGGTTGGGGAACAACGTTCTTTATATTAATAAAGACTTTCTTTTGTACACAAAATCTGTAAAAAGAGACATTTATTTAGTTGACAAGTGAAAACTGTTAAAATAAGGAACTTATCTGCTGCTTGAAGTGGTTTTATCCCTTGACAACTTTAACAATCATTAATTACTAACGGTCAAGTGACCTCACCCCTCGCTTAACTGTGGTGCAGGTATGCAAAGAGATTTGGTGTCACTTAAAACTGTTTTGTCAACTGATCATAATATTGTTAGGTCACATTACTCTTAGAGATACATTACACAAAAAACAATAATTTCAAGATTGACAACTTAATCTATTAATTGAAATGTGTATTCTAACAAAATTTTTAAAACCATTCGACGTAATTTAAAATGTTTTTTTTCACAAAAAAGACTTTCCCAAGACGACGACATGATAAAAAATTGTTTTTTAAAGGAATATGTAATGGGTGGGTAGTCCCTTAAATAACAACATACTTAGATTGTTTATTTGAATACTGTTCACTTTATCTTATGGTAGTTTACTGTCTAGTAAATAATATGTTTCGGGATAATATCGGGAACAAATTTATTTTGTAGGGGTCTCCCGTTCGCCAATCAGCACGACGGGATAATGGCGGATATAATAGTGGACACGTGATGAAACACGTGACATGGACCGGAACTGGATGCTGTATCCAATCTGATCAAATGCGTGCAAAATTTACATCAAAACATGTTGGCGTTAAGAGTGAGGATTTTGTGATTTTTTGCGCAAAAATACCCAAAAATAATTTATCCGGTGAGACACCAACTTTTAGTATAGGAAATAATGCAGCAAAAACTATGCTCTAGCATCGTAAAATTCATTTTTGGTCATGTATTTATTAGATAAACAGGTACACATTTCTATTAAAGAAATAGTTTTCTAAATAGAGACATAAATGATATTTTATATGTGTAGGTATATAATATCGAAATAATATATATATATAATTAGTTCATCAAATTTTAATCTTCAATAGGTTCTCGTTTAATTGGCTTGCAAAAAGTGACTTTGGCTCCAAGACTTTAGACAAAAAGTTGCCATTCAAAAACTTCCATAGTGCATTATTACGATGCAGAAATTGTTTCCAGTGGCGTCCCGCCGCCAAAGCCGTTTCATATTTCCAGGAATTAATCTTTTAGTGAGAGATGTGAGTTATTTAGTGCAAAATACTTTGTCATTTTTTTTTCATTAATATAGAGAAATAGGTCGATTCTCCGGGTTATGAACGACCTGCCCAATATTTGAATTCCTCCTGCTTTCATCTTTATTAGAAAAAAATGTTGCTTGTGCAATGACGGAGGACTTAAGTAGCAGAATATTGAATTTTCTACGCCCAGGACAAAACTGAATAATATATGATGACATGTAAGCATTACTTACACGTATACAAACTCTTTTCGCGTATGAAATTCTCTAAAATTTATTAAATTGACAATGCGCTCCAGCTAAACATGTACACTATACAAAAATGAATACCTATACTATGTACCTACCTATGTAGGAGAGAATGGGGTAATGGCGAACGCCTAAAAGAAAAACTAGAAAAAACTAAAAATAATAATAATTTTTTTTTTTTATTAAAAATCCAATTTTGGTATCTTATTAATATTTATTAACATGAAATTTTTACTTTATTTTTATTTTTTATTTTATTTGGTAAACCAATAGTTTACAATAATTATTATGTATGGTAAATATGTTTTAAAAAAGAGCTAATTATAGGTTTTCAGTTAAGTATTTAAATTATTCAATTAAAAAAAGAAATGTTACAAGGTTAGCCTATGAGGTTAGTATGATGGGAGGGAGGGGAAGGGAAAGGGTCCGTGTTGAGTAATATGTATTTTATGATTGTTATTTATTGATCAGAGGTTTGAAATCAGAAGGAGCTGAGTTGAATAAGTCGAACTCACTGTATGATGTGTTAAAAATGTGTGAAATGCGGTGAATAAAGGTGTTTTGTTTAGTAGGTTTAGTGTATGGTTTTGTCTGGTTTGTCTGTTGGGCACTCTAAATTGAATTCCTTCGATTAATTCAGGGCTTTCTAGTGACGAAATCCCGGAAAATGCGGTTGACTCTTCATGACTCAAGTCAACATACAAATTTGAATGAAAAATAATAATAATTATTTTTATAAACAATAATTATTAATCTAAAACACTCATCCAAATTGAAAAAACCTTCCGAGCAAAGATAAATGTCGCCGGCAGGACTCGAACCCGCACCCTTCTAATGTCCGGTTAGATGCTCTACCGTTGAGCTACGTCGGCTTATACAGGTGAAAATATAATAAAAACAGTAATTATTGAATGGAACACTAGTATATATTGATTAACTTGGCGGGTTTGCGATAAGCCGACGTAGCTCAACGGTAGAGCATCTAACCGGACATTAGAAGGGTGCGGGTTCGAGTCCTGCCGGCGACATTTATCTTTGCTCGGAAGGTTTTTTCAATTTGGATGAGTGTTTTAGATTAATAATTATTGTTTATAAAAATAATAATTGTTACCCTTTGCGCTATGCACAAAAATCTTGTCTTAAGTTTTTAAGAACTTTAGTTTATCAATTAATGAAAAATAATAAGCTTGCCGTTTGGAATTACTAAAAATATGATGAACATCAACGTTTTCTGCAAAATGCACAGCCACACTAATAATAAATTCACACCACAAACTTTTATTTCCTTTCACAATGTATGGATAAATAGATAAGTCATAGTTACGTTTGTAAAATGTAACAGCACTATCATACCTACTGCAAGAAGAACATAAATACCACCATAAAAAACGTTGCAAGTATTACATCTTTTTGAATGAAAACACATAACGGTTCTTACTTTCAGTGACGTGCGCAACATCCCTCTACGAAATACAGCTCGATGATGACGATCGAAGCGGTTTATGGATGGCCCGGTTGGTATGGGCGTGGAGGTATCGGAACCTTCTAGATCGTTCGGAATTACCCGCAGTTCGACGTTACCACACTTTCCCCATTTAAAAAAAAATGTTTATTGAGATTTTATTTATTTATTTATTTTTTATATGAGTATCCCACAAGAGTTCCAACTGCTCCCAACCGTCTGGAGCCAGTGAGACTATGGCAACCCCAATTGGGGAATGTTGTGAGGCTGAAGGTATTAGGGATGGGAAGGAGAAGGGGTAGAGGAAGTGGGGAAATACCTAGCTATTCAGATCTGGTCACCAAACACGGCCAAAAGCCATTTCAAGCAACGTTTCAATTCTGAATGGTGGTCTTTCACCAGGGCGATACTGAGACTATCTTCCACTCTGGAACGTGCGCAAATATCCTATATATTACTTTTAAATGAATTAATTGTGAAACAGAACGAATTCGTATTTGTAGTCGAGAACCTTACCCCTCGACAAACTAAACGAAACGTAATACGTGCTCACAGATGGCGCTAATTTTAATATTTTAGAAAATGAAACACTTTTAGCAATTAATTCTTTTAAATATTGAGATGAATTGTTTGTTGGCGGTTATTGTAAGTTTAAACCTTCATATATTTTTTAAAAGTGCTTGGATTTTAGTGGGATCGAATGAGATGGCGTTCGTGGGCACGAATTGAACGAATATGAAATATGATTACTTGTAGACAATCTTCATCAAGGCTGTATACCTATTCAAAAACAAACAACAACTTGTAAAATCTTTCGTCCTGGACAATATTAGATTGACGGAAGCAAAAAATTTAAAAATACAAAATATTATGTTTCCAAATATGCGTTTCATCAAAAAATACATCTATGTATTTTTGTATGCTAATTTTTCAATTTTTTTTTTTTTGATTTGCAATCTGTGAAAACGAACTTAATTGGTTTTATATAATTACTATACAACCCCAAAAACGTAGGTACAAGCAAAACCTGCGCTACTTCTAAAATTTAAATAGCGGCGTCGAAGAAGAGTACCAAAATGTACTTAATCTAATTACATTAGTAGCGCTTTTTTATCGAAATGCTGATGTGCTTTACTTAGCTGTACTGCACTGGGCCTTGATGCAACAAGCCATGCATCTCTCATTTAATTGCATCCGTTGCGATTATGCACGCCCTCTACCTATGTTCTGTTCTGCTCGCATTCAGGCTCACGTCAGACGTCGCGTCGGCGTACAGCGCCCAATTAGGCTCCGGCGGTGGGAAAGCAAAGCCAAAGGCACGGAGTATTATTATGATATAAAAGTAGAGCAAAACAGTATGAAGATTTTTCAGTATTCTCTATCAACCGAGCGTATGATAATTCATAGATAAAATACAGATTTGTCAGATGTACCTACTTTGAACAGGGTAAAGTAGAATCAGAGGAGGCCGTCAGAACGCTTAGGTTTTCAACAACATAAATATTTAATTTTATTTACTTTCATAAGATTCAAAGGCTATTTTAAAAAAATTGTGTGGTATGGGAACAGAGTATTTAGTACATATATTTTTTAAAGATTATTCGAATTATTAGTTTTTGTGCAATGCTTTGATTATATATGAGTTTACCAAGTACGTCCCCATCCTCTTATACCATATTGAATTATGGATTGACAGAAAGCAAAGTAGGTCATTCTACGTACTAGTTCTTCATTGAGAAAATGTTTCAAACAGCTAAAGATATTGGCTATTTTTCGCATTTTGTTTTTGAGAATGCTTATCCGTGGTGCTAAGGTATTTAAATGATGTTTTGCTTTCAATGTCAGTACATGCTAAGTTACAGTGGTGATGTAGATTGCTTCGTTTAGAATAACAGGCGGTGATTTTTGTTTTTTTTTTTCATAAAAAAGGGCACGCAGTTAAAAGCTGCTTTATGGTAACGCTGAAGAGAAAGATGCCAATTGGGGTCTATTCCGCGATCGTCAGACAAAACAATTTCCGTCTTCTGATTTCACGTGTTGATTCAATATTTTCAAGTGGAGAGGAAAGTATTTTTATTTTCCGAAAGTCTCCAAACGGAACCGTATTGAGCCAGTCCAGCCCTTTAGCAGTGGTGTGCAGTCCATATCGGCTGAAAAGCTGTGCCTACCCTAAGAACAACGAAACCAAACAAACAAAAAAATCACTGTTTGAAAATGACAGTTTGAAAATGGCTTTGAACGTCGAAGAAGCTGTCACAATAATGACAAAAAAAAAAAAAATACTTGCAGAGCTTAATAAAAAAATAATTTATTTATTTATAAAACTATAATTTTTTTTCACTTTACTAAAAATAAAAATAAATCGTGAAATAAAAATAATCACAAAACCTTTTTTAACTTAATAATTGTTTTAACCAAAGAGATTTGTTTCTCATTTTCAGCCAGAAACAACTGCGATGACTGTCAGCGGAACCATTTATTTGTAAATCTAAGACGTTCGGGATGTTTCATGATAATGTAGCTGAAAATCAGCACCTGGATGTTATAGCCTACCCTTGGTTAGTGCAATGCATGTCACTGCCCTTTAGTATAGCGTTTTAGTGTATTTCAATGATTTATTTAAAACCTCCAACTTCCTTACAATTGTTTTTGTACTAAAAGTGCACTAGGCACTATGATATCACTGTCCATATGAATACCAAATGTTATACTTCATGTAAGTATTTACACCGATTACATCGTATCATGGTATCCTCGTGCTAGGAACCAAATTACGCTATTTAAGTTGCCAAACGCTGCCAGTCTAACCATGCTTTTATTTTATATCTTATCGTCATCAATATCAGTGATTACCCGTGCCTTATCTGCCACGTGGGCAGTTTCAGATCCCTCTTCCTCCTATCCTGCGTCGGTACACTGGATACTCGACACACGGCGCACGTGGACTGGCGGAAGTGCAGCCCCGGCAGACCGGAAGGGGTGATTATAATTCCACGTGCATGGAACTTGTTAGAGATAAAGAGAAACGTTGTCTGACTGATGATGCTAGAGGTTTTATAGGATTTTTCAAAATATTTGTGTAGACAGATTCAACAGATTTTATTTGAGCTGAAAGAAAATGTAAAGGACAAATATGTTGATTCTAAACTAAAACTTAGGTACAGCGGGAGATATAGCATTACAGCTAAAGATTTCACTTCATCTTTTGTAAGTAGATAGGTAAACAGATAAATATACTCTATTCCAAGTTGAATTGAGTGCTTGAAAATGGGAGAGGAAGGACGAAAGTATGTTGAATGTAGGTAGTAGTGGCGTGACAAATTTCCGTGACGAATTTACATAAATTTGGCAAGGAACTTTTACGCTCATTTATTCATTTGGCCACAACAATTAGTAGTAGGTGATAGTAAAATGGTCGCTTCACATATTAAACGCATAATTATTCATACCCGAACTGGAAAAACTACACACAACCTACCTTTGGTCATAGGGAAATGCACGCCACAGATAGGTAAGATCTCTGAGATGCATGTGTTGTAAAACTTTGTACCTTCGACCGTTTTACAAATGAGGAGATCCGAAAATAATTAAAGCGCGATTAATAATACAAGTGCAATTAATAATACAAGCGCAATTAAGAAAAAAAGTGCAATCAATAATACAAGGGCAAATAATAATATAAGCGCAATTAATAATACCAGTGCAATTAATAATACAAGTGGAATTAATAGTACAAGCGCAACTAATAAGGTAAAGCGTGGAACGCTTGAATGATTTTTACATTTATAGCACATTGTTTGTGAAAATAAGAGAAAATAATATATGACGCTTGATTTGATGAAACAAGGAGTGTGTGTCATGAAATCTTCACCATCCTATCCTCTCTACCTCCCCCCATGTGGAAATTATGCATCGGTTACTTGTTTAAAATTACCCATAATGCACGAATCCGGTCGTGTCGAGGATTGAAATAACGTTATTAAAGTAAACAGTGCACAAAGAGAGAGTTGTAAGACCTTTCATCCTCTCTTCGCACCCTTGCGGAAAAAAGAGCCTACCGTACGTACACACTAAGTGTCAACCCCTGTATTGTACTAAATACCCTAGATAGATAATACGTCTAGCTCCTGACATTTGATTGCAACATGCTACACTAGCGCCTCTATTGGCGGGAGTAGTATGAATTGGTTATGTACATACTTGTGTATATAGATATCCTATGAAATATATTCTTTGCGATAAATTATAGAAATCGAAAATTTGTAAAATAAATATTAGGTAACCTACACATGATTTTACTGCTTTTTTGCTCATTCAATTATTTTTTTAAAGAAGATACTAGGTTTATTCTAACAATCATATTTTATACACGGTGTCCAGAAACTCTTAGCACAAACAGAAAACTGATGAATCTCCACATGGATAACCCAAACAACTTTTTTTTTCTTTTAATCTGTGATTTTCGTTCTTTTTCGCTTTTTCTTTTATTTTCGGCAACCCGAAGGGTTAAAAAACTGGAGCCTGATCTACGCTCCGACACATTTTAAAAGACAATCAACTGCTGATAGTAACCCCCTAGCATCATTTTTTGTTGAAAATTTCACGAATACATTCCCGCAGAATCACCAGTTTCCCGGTTGTATCACAAGTTTCCGGACACAATGTATAAAAGTAATTGCAAATATCGATCAATTTTCATCAACATTATTAACATTATTAAAAGATTTTCTAATATAATCATTAACATTTTCGTGTATTTTTAGTAAATTACTAATGGGGCAAATAATTGAATTAACCTACGTAATTAATTATTTTTTAGTAATTATAATGTCCTCAATAAAATATATATAATTAAATAAAATGATGATAAGAATTCAAAAGATGAAGTCAAAAAATAAGAAATTAAAGTAAATTTCGTACAAATTAATAAAATTAGCAATTTATTCCCTTTCTAAACCACCTAATTGAGCGCGAGCGACAAGTGGTGAGTCTTATAATTGCTAGTACAAACTTAATAGCCTCTGTAATATTTTTTCATGTATGAGCAAAGAAGCAATAAAGTTCCATGTAGGTTACCCAATATTTATTTTATGGATTTTACATTCCTATAATTTATTAAGTATATATTTCACAGAATATCTATTAAAATGTTTGAACAAAAAAAAACAATTCGTATAACTAGGGCCGCTGGAGGCCCTACCGTAGCATGTTGCTATTTACGGAATTAGGTGTTGATATACTTACTAGTATGTAAATGCTATGTATATCCGATGCAATCTAATGAACTACCTGTAGACAATCTGAGGCATCGATGTACCTGGTCTAGTAACAAACACCTAGTATTAGCTATGACGTGTGGTGTATCTGCACCTGCAAGGTATCCAGTATAATGTCGGAGATATGGATGCTGCGATCTGTTGCGATCACACTGCTACGCCCCCGCCCATGGCAACGGCGCCTGGTCATCACCGCCCATTGTCCGTTCTCCCGCCCTGGCTGGTGTGGCTATTTGCCATGAATCTGAAACATTTAGAAAGCGTTTTAAAAGTTCTCTCCTCCTTAAATATTACGCTCTTCTGGTTGAACAAAATAGATATTATAATATTTCTATTTTTGAAACTGGTGGAATTCCATTATAATGATATAATAACACACATATAAAACTTATTTCCACTTTTATTTTATTTCACCGTGACCGGTTTCAGCTTGTTAAAGCCATCTTCAGACTGGTCTAAGTCTTATATGTGTGTTAATATATCAGATATTATAATAATATTATAAAAGCCGAATTAAAAGTTGATGGTACCTACTGGACATGTGAGTGAATTTTTCCATTAATCTGGAGCTTTTCTGAAATAGCTCAAGTTTTAAAAACATAAATTGTGTTATAGGTACACAGTTTCCCGATAGAATAATGGAAAAATTGAAAAGCGAAATTAATACATATCCTTTCTTTAAATTGTTGCATTTTATGATGTTTTTATGCTGGGTTCATTTTATTTCGAGAGTAAAAAAGATTCCAAAATTATAATTTTTTTTTTGATAATATATTTAGCCCGTTCGGTACGAGCTCTTGGCTTTTATAATTCATATTGCAATTTATCCATTACATTATTATCTCAACGTGCGTAATGCGAACATCTTGCGAACGCTCGCGACATCTAGGTGGAAAATCAGTCAGCTTTACAAATCGAAAGCTTTACTGATCTACCGGTAGGTTAAAAAGTATTATAAAAAAATAATATTTATATCTAAGGCATTCAATTGTGTACTATATTTACGCAGAAGTTTGAATTGAATTATACAAAAAAACACTGTTTCTTATAAAGATAACGTAAAAATTTTAAACTTTCGCAAACTGTAAAGATTTTGCGGATTGTTTTTTTTTTAAAACCCTTCTTTATTTGACATATTTAAAGTTTTTCACATCTTAAATCCATCAACCCTATCTTCACTGAATGTACAAAACAAATACTAAAAGATCACCCCCATTACACAAATACACACACCCCTATAAATAATATTAGGCAGTACACGCGCTTTGTAATTTAGACCTTTGTACAGAAGTTGTAATCGTCCGTAAAGTACCAGTAGGGTAGTGGGTAGTACGCCGCGCGACAATAGATGGCGGTGACGGTCATAGAGCGTGACGGCTCCAACAACTGGGGAATGGTGGTGAAATGACATGCATTATGGTGGTTTTTGGATACGATGGGGTGAGAAACCAGTGGATATTGATAGGAATTCTTTTTAGACTGTTTTATATGTCTCGTTTTGTCCAGTTTTATTTATTTGAATGTATATATGAGCGTTATTATTTGTAGTAATATTGTATTATTATCAGAACGTTTTATAATCATACGTCGTCTTAAATCGAAATTATTTATAAGAATGCAGACATTTTAAGAGGTGTTCAGATTAAACTCTGTTTTATTAATAATAATATATCTGTGCATTCAATCATGTATTAAGTACATATATTTTTTAAATTATCGTTTTAAGTTCCATGAAAAGGTAGAGGAATTTTCTAGTCATTTGATGGATGTGGAATTTCGAAATAAACTGTAAAATTTAAGAAATCCAAGTATTGAGTTAATACATAGATTCAAGATTTTTTTGGAATTTATATATATATATATATACAAGCAACGGTGTTACAAAGTGGATATTAACCTCTCATTGGTGGTGTTAGGGACTGAGGTAACTCATCTCTAATTATTATTTCAATATCTCTGTAAATGGCTATACTTCCGTAGTAAGTAAAAACAAAGTATCTTCCTTGGGACGCCTAAGGAAGATACCGTGTTTAGTTTACTACTGCCGTAGTAAGTGTTTTTACTTACTACGACAGTATACTAAATCATTGAGTCATCAATCAGTAAATCATCATCACATTGAGTTCACATTTCAGGTATTTGTACGCAATACATTTATGTATTGTATAAAATACTTACACTATATAAGTATTTAACGAACACAACAGAATTTTTTGTTTGTTGATAAACTAGGAAAATATTTTTCAATATATACGTATGGCTGCGTGTGTTACTAACTTGCGAGTGGTGCGTTAATGAGCAAGAAGGGTACAGGCCGCCGTACCACGATGCGCGGTCGTCAGTCGTTGTCAGCGGTCTGCGGCAGTAATGGACGTATCGTACGTTTCGTGCATGACCAATTATTTTTCCTCGTTTTCAGTACTTATTCACAATGTTTTATTCATATGTATATGTACGTATGTAGGTACTATCATTATAATAGTACCACACATCCTATAGAGAGTATTTATATATATATAATTAAATATATATATATATATAATCGAGTAAATAGTAATTTCAACAGTGTTTAAATTATAAATGTAAAGTTAAATCAAACATACATATTTAAAAAAAAACATAATATGTAACATAATTCCCCTTTCGTAACTTTTGATCTGTCACGGTTAAGATTGGTGAGGCCAATATATGTCATCAGTGTGCTTCGATGCCGGAGTCAGGACTCTGACAGGATGTCGATATGGGGGAGTTTCGAGAGTTATAAATCCTTTCTCTCATTGACATAATAATGATTTACATAATTATTAAATGTTAGCTATTCATGTATGTCCAACTTAAAAAAACCCAAAACTCTAAATGTGTACACTGTACACTGAGTATACAACACCGGAACTTGTGGATTTTTTGGGTACCGTAAGGGAAAGGTTAATTGTCATATATTATCGTAGATTTTTGATGGCGCTACACCTAGCACAAATTTGAGTAGCTATAAAACACCTTCACTCACCAGCGTCTTCAATTACGAAATCTGGTTTTACAGATCCATCACTATTTAGAATATTTCATTTTATTTATTTTTTCCTATGTTATGTCCATTTCAGTTTAATCGATGATACGAGATAGTCCCCGAATGGTCTCAATCAGGGCCGGCGCTTGGTGCAAGTAAAATTTTGGCACCCTTTGTCAAACTCAAAACCAAAGTAAGACCAAAATCTTATGTTGGTCGATATTTCCTGCCCCGATTAGTTGGAACCGGTTCCTTTGCTATCACTGGAACCGGTAGGTAATATTTCTCCGAGGAACCGGTTATTTTTCTAACCGGTTCCTTTCAGAATATTTTTAAAATGTAAAAAGAGACACCCCTCCCCCCACTCCACTTAACAGTGTGTGTTTTTGGAACGATGATTGGTCGGAGATGCTAGAATTATTTTATAATTACACCGCGCCTATGGAATTTTACAAAGTTTTAAAAATAAATATACTAGGTAGGTTTATAGGTGTCGGTTGCGTTAACAGACGCCTAAGTAGTAATCAATACAACAAATAATATTTGAATAATTTGTGGCGCCGTTTTAGTGAAAAATAAGGGCGCTGTGTCAGCTCGTATTACCAGCGCCTTTGTGCTACGACCGCAGCAGGTCTCAATATCACAACTGGATATTCTAAGTTTTTTCTTATAACTGTTGAGGAAAGTACCCTTTCTAAGTTCTGGTCAAAATCGATAAAAAAGTCTAGCGATAAGTTTTAAACATTTCTCAGATAGTCATTTTAACATTGGTTTTTTACCAATGTCTTAACCCTTACAATGCGTCAATACGTATTTATCTAAACATTATTATTATTTGAGATAAATACATCAATTTGGAACCCTTTCTGCGATATGATTTTTTGAAAACATCGATAAATGGAAAACAAAATTCAGAAAGAGAGGCAGATGTCCCGATGGTGTCGATGTGGTATTATGGTGTGCGGAGAATGGGGCAGACCTGTTATAAAACAACAAACCCCATATTATTATGATCAGATGTCTATCCGAATATTCCTACTTATTATGCTAAATGGTAGGTACTATGTATATGAATAACATTTTATATTCTAAGGTTTTTATTTAAAACAAATTAACAGGTTACAATCATTGGGTCCCACGAGTGGATAGCAGTGGCTATCTGTGACGTCATGATCTAAACATTTTTGATAAAAAAGTTTCGGGCCAAGTAATTTTAATAGACAAAAGGATCGACAATACATGAAATCGTGCCCATTTAATATTGATTCACGAAACTTTGCCACCTTTCAGAAAACATTTTGACATTTTCTCCAGGTGCTGAGCCGTAAAATTTTAATTAATCTATTAGTTTAACCAAATAATATACTTTTGTGAAAATCAGAAATGTTTAATAAGCCAATGGAAAATATTTGTATCAAAATAAATATTTTTACTGTAAGAGGGATCGACAACTCAAAACTCTTCTGTTTGTCACCTTTTAAATTAAAAAAAAAAATCGAAATAAAACTAACCCCTTTCTTTCCGCAACCTAAATCTTAACAAAAAGCCTTTTTTTAATTATAGCGACATTTTAGAAAACATTTTAAGAAGAAGAGCTGTGCGGATTGTTTCATACTAAACTTAATATTGGATTTGGGGCCAAAATACTGACCTGAACCTAATGATTTTTTTTCATCAAAAAGTATAGTAAATATCTAGTCCGCAGTATAGTAAATATCTAGTCCGCCGTATAGTAAATATCTAGTAAGCAATTTATTTATTTTTGTTTTCCATTATGAAATGTAGGCCATTAAATAATTGATTTTTCGCAGTTTTAGAGGTAACTTTAACAATTATTTGGGGGCTAACGGTTATATAAAAAAAAGTTTTACCACGTCTGCTTTGAAAATATAATGCAATTACTTTAATGAAAATTAAAACAAAAATAATTAAAATAATAATTATGATGGACTTTACCATAAATTAAATTAATAACGGCCAATTTACGTTGGAACACAAATTTGCCGTACATACGAAAAAGGTTTTTTTAAAATGTTTTCTTTTTATATTTTTATTTAAGTAACAAATATGATAATTTACAATAATAAAAACAAAATACAATAAACCCGCAAACAATTTTCTAAGTTGCCTCTAAAATTACGAAAACTGATTTTTTTTTCATCGCATATACTTCATAATTAAAAAAAAACTTCTCATCGGTATTAGATATTTACTAAACACTTAATTTAAAAACATATATATGTATATCATTCAGTTTGGATGGGTATTTTGGCCTGAAATCGAAAATTAAGTCATGTATAAAACATGCAGCGCAGCCGTTCCTCTTAAATTTTTAACCATATTTATCATTCTCATATTAAATCCCCAGTAATAAAATTTATCTCGCAACTAATGGAAAATATTATAAGGTCTTACTTATCTCATACAACAGAAATTCGCCCTAAACTAGAGGCGTGTCACCCGATATTACTTGTTAATGCAATTCTTTTTCTTACATAATTTTAAAATTCGCCGTAGCCCGAAACTGGAGCAAAAATAATCGCACACACGGTGTTCACATTACAAGGCTCGCCATATCGAACTATCTCTTTTATTTTTCAATACGTAGTATCAATTATTTTTCATTCTCATTCTTATAGATTGAGTAGTTGAATTTCTACGTAAAGAAAATACTCACGCGTGTTAAGACAATTTTACCTTGGGAAAAAAATAAAGCAAGGTTGATATGGTACCAGATTTTGTTATGTGACGTGTCACAGTGAGAGGTTACAATGTCAGTGTGTCAAAACATCGCGGGAAAACCTCGGACACCCAATGACAAATGGCACTTGCTCAAATTGGAAAGAACTAAACAACCACGCCCCTTTGCGACACCGATGCGTTGGCGTGATTTTTATGCTTAGGTATGTTGTTTCGCAAATTGTAAATTAGCAAACATGCTTATTAAATTACGTTTAAAATTGGGCGTATTAAGAGTTAAAGAGAGTATTCACATCTTGAAAAATTATTTGTTTATTTACGCCATTAAACGTGCTTTTGCATGTGTTTTAGATTTTACACAAAAATAACGTTTTTATTCCCAGCTACACGCATGGGGTGTGCAATGCAATGTTATCCATTTTGGCATTATGACAAACAGGAGAAAATTTAAAAAAAAAATAAGAAAAGAAAAACAAAAAATAATCACGATAATAGAACAAATAAAAATAAAATAGAAAATAGTACAGGTAGGCACAGTAAATCAGCATCAGAAAAAAAAGTACCCGAAGGGAAAAAAATCAACATAAAAGTGGGTTTAAGAGTATTAGTCATTATTATTTATTTATTAAGTTGTTTGTAAAAGGAAGATGAAAATAAAATAAAATATATATGGAAACACAACATATTTTGTATTATATTGGTAGTACAAAATGTTATTTTGATATTTTAATATGGAATAAATGACAAACAATAATATAATATAACAAGAATAAATAACAAGCTCAGTATAGTGAGGTGGTTTATAGCAAATCTTTTTTTAATATATTTTTTTAATATTTTTTTTTATATGTGTATATATAAATATTTCTATATGCATTTTTCTTATACTTACTGTAAAATTTAGTAAACACTGTATGTAATTATGTATTTTTTTGGTTTATAATAATTTAAAAAATAATAAAAAAAACTGATCTTGTTTCCGGTAATCTTTGAATTGGGGATTGAATGAAATACAAGTATGTAGTTTATTTTCGTTCTAAGATTCGGTAGAGAAGTGTCGCCTTTTTAGTGAATGATTAGCTCATTAGTTAATATAATTTTATTATCAAATTACTTGTATTTTTTTATAATTTTTGAATTGTGAGATATCAACATTATTTGTCGAAATAAGTAATTTATTTGTTTCGGTTATTACTATTTTTTTTAATTGCTTTTATTCTGTTTCTTTTTGTTTATTTGTTTTTCTACACAAGCATGTACCGTTTTAAAAAAAGTTCTAACTTGCCAGGCATTTTATGTAAAATTTTCAATTATTTGTCCAGTAGCTACAGTGTTATTCGTCCAGTAGAACAAATAGGAATTGTTTCGGAAAATATTTTGTGAGTTGACATTATATAAAATTAAATATTACGACTCCATTGTTCCAGCTGAGAATTTTGAAAAAAAAACCGACAAAGTGCATTGCATTAAGCGTAGCCGGAAAATTGGTCTTCAATAAAAATATTCCTTTATCGAATTAACGACCCACTTGTCATAAATACAAGAAGTCAGCCTATATTTAAAGCTTCTTATATAAATAACCTCACAAAAATAGTTGAGTTGTAACCTGCAGGAAATTAAAGACGCCTCCGGTTTTTTTTCTACGATCTGTTCAATCCAAACTACACGCGCATATCATTTAATCCATTGACTGTGGCATCTGATTAATAAAACGTGAATACGTGAATACCACCTCGAGAATAAGGCATTATTTCGCCGACGTTCAAGGCCTCTTCGGACCCTCGGGGCTTGAATGAATGACAAAGTGGGGTAGCCGTTATTAAACTATTTGTATTTATATCACGCTATGTGGAATGGTCTGTTTCATTTTATATACCAAGGTAGTAAAAATGAGTAAATATGTAAATGTGTTGCAATTCTCACATCCTATGAAGGTGGGTACCTAGGTGCCTGCCACGTCAAGGCGGATTTGGGGAGGGGAACCACAAAGTGGATCGAGTATATAAGCGAGTGGCGAAAAATGGATGTCACAGTTTACTTCTGGTCATTTAGTAAAACAGACAAAATGGCATTCAAGGTAAGTTCATCGAATCACAATAATGATCCTTACCTATATAAATATAATGTTGACTTTAATTGTGATTGAGTGTCTTCAACTTTGTGTGACAGTTTTATTATGAAATCGTTTCATTCATAATTAACAGGAAATTTGAATACAGGAGAGTCTATAGTTTTTTTACAGAAGCAAATCGGATTTGTCTTAGATTAGATCTGCGAAAGCGGGGAAAAAATTGGCTCACATTCCATCAAGGCACCCCCCCGAACGTTGATAGAGATAGTTTAACAGTAATTAAATGACAATGATTTCAATATCGCGATAGACTTGTCAATTGTTTTTTTTATTAATTAATGACGAAGTTATATCAACCAAACTTCTTTAAGGGTGATACGTGCTCTCAGATTTTAAAATTGTAGAAAAAAAACCTTTAGCACATAATGTTTTTAAATATTGATATGAATTGTTTGTATACATACGGAATATGAAAGAGAATAAGTTGTTACTGTACTTTTAAAGATCAAGTTCAATTAAAAATACTGTATATGTTATTGTTACGAAAATATGTTGTATTTTTATATGTTTCTTGGAGGAATTGAGTTTAAACCTACAATAACAACTTGTTCCATTTCATATTCCGTGTGTACCTACAAAAAAACAATTCAATTCGATATTTAAAAGCATTACGTCATAAAAGTATTTTTTCCAAGCATTTAAATTAGCGACATCTCGTTTACCTTAAAGGACATTTTTTTCTTTGTCTACTCGTCCCCTTGTATAACAGTTTCCACTGATCATAATTTACATATGAATTTATTAAATTTTAAATAGAAAACACTGTGCATTTTGAAATAAATTTGTTGATTGATATAAGTATTTGAAATACCCGGATATTTTTTGTGAAAGAGGAAAAAAACGGGTGTATCGCGATTGGATAAAATCTTACCAGTTTATTTGTTTTAATTTCCAGGTATTCGTATTCGCGTGCGTGTTGGCTGTTGCCAACGCTGGAGTCATCGCTCCAGTGGCCTACGCCGCCCCAGTGGCTCACTACGCCGCCCCCCAGGTGCACTACGCCCCTCAGGTCCAGCACTACGCTGCTCCCCAGGTTGCCCACTACGCCGCCCCCCAGGTCCACTACGCTGCCCCCCAGGTCCACTACTCCGCCCCCCAGGTCCACAAGGTCCACTACGCCCAGGAAGAGCAGTACGCTCCTGCTGAATACAACTTTGAATACTCCGTCCATGATGAGCACACCGGAGACATCAAGAGCCAGAAGGAAGTCCGTCACGGAGATGCCGTCCAGGGATCTTACTCTCTGATCGAAGCTGACGGAAGCCGTCGCGTCGTAGAATACACCGCTGATGACCACCATGGTTTCAACGCCGTCGTCCACAAGGAGCCCGGACAGCACCCCGTTGCCGTCAAGAAGATCATCGCCGCCCCCGTGTACGCTCATGCCGCCCCCTCTTACGCTCATGCCGCCCCTGTCTACGCTCATGCCGCCCCTGCCTACACCCAGGTCGCCCATGTTGCCCCCGTCCACCAGACCTACGCCCATGTCGCCCCTGTCCACCAGACCTACGCCCATGTCGCCCCTGTCCACCAGGCGTACGCCGCCCCCGCTCAATCCTACTACCATCATTAAGCCTTACTAATGATTGGCCGAATCCGGAACTATTTATTTAGTTAGTAGTATTTAATATGTAAATAAATTATTTTCTGCTCAACCAAACCTTATTATTTTGCCACACCTTTTCCACACGATTGGGACCCAATTTCATATGCGTGTTTGTTAGTCCGCGTGCACGTAACGAGAGCACATTCGGTTAGATCTTATTTCAGAAACGGAAAAAAATATTCGATGAAGCAACAAAGCAATGTTGTTGGCATTAGGTACATTAAATTGCATTCCAGTCCTGTATGATTATGGTTTCTGTAATTGGACTGATTCGATAGTTGAAAGTGGGTTGATAAATGTTATTACTTATAAACCTACATAATATGATAAGTGTATGTAAAAGCAATGTATTGCATTGTGAACCTTTACATGCGATCTGAATTAATTTAATATGAGATAATAATAATAAAAAAAAATCAATATCAAGAATCAAGAACAATTTGGTTAGCTAAAGTAGCTACACAGATGGGAGATATTTAAGAAAAAAACCTTTTTTGATGAATTATAACATTTATTATCTATTTATTTATTTACCATTTTACACGCCGATGGAGCTTTTGTACATACAAGTCTTAGTACTAAAACAATGATTGCATGCAAAAAAAATAATAAGTTATAATGGTTTATTAATTAGAATGAACAAAAAAAAATAAGTGTGTATTAAAGTTAATCAGAAACAATGTTTTGACATGGAAAAAATATTAAGGTGAGTTTGTCAAGTTAAAAATGTCGACATCAGATGTATAATATTCATTTGCTCAACTATGTAGGCGAGGAATTGTCGAGTTTGCTTCATGATTTGTTGGTGAAAGGTGATCTTGAAAAAGGTACTTACACCTGGGGTGTTGTGTAGGTACCCTTATGTTGACAGGACGCAGGAATTCGCAACAGTCGAGCTCCAAATTTATAATGTGAAAAATAAACATAGGTCGCTTATCTTTCAACTGCGTGAATTTTTAAAGTTTTTAATAAGACTGTGTAGTTTATTTCTTCTAAGGGAATATTTACTTTAAAATTAAAGAAACGTTAAATTTTTTGCTGTATTCTTTCGACATCTTTAATGTGAAATTTATGGTGAGCTGATCAAACAAAATAATTATACTCTAATTATTTTCTGGGAATTAATGTGATAAATAATAATAAAAAAAAATAACTCTCACCTTTCACACCAATGAGGCCAATAAAAAAATAATGTTGTTTCGAAGGTAATGTAAATTGTACAATTTTTAGATAATCTTAAAAATATTGTTGTAATTATTCTTAGTGGAATTGTTAGGTCCATGGTGCAAGAATCTTTAATAACAGGTGTATAAGGTGTGGTACCTACGACTAATCACCGCAAGCCAACGCATATGAGCACGTATTTGTAACATAAACTAGACACGGTTAATAAAAAAACATGCCAGCGTTCTTACGTACACTTAATAAGTAATATTAGAATGTGATGCAAACGGAAATGCAATTAAAAATAGCACATTTTGAAATATTACTAAGTATAGTCTCGAATTAGAATACAGCCTCCATCCTTTGCTGTCAGAAGCGAAATAGGTATTTTTGTAAGTGGTCGGTCGGACAGTTTAAAAAAACCTTATTTTAAATTTATAGTAAGACCACATTTTCGGCGCTGTAGGATAAATTTTTAAAAATCGCATCTCACTTAGGCACCTATGAATTTTTCTCATGTTTATGTAGGAAAAATTAAAAAAAAGCATTAGATGCAATTTTGTTTAATAACCGATAAGTTCTTTTTAATGTATTTAATTCCTAAAACTCCAATAGGTATATACGAGTATATATTTAAGATTTTAAAATAAATATTTTTTAATAATGTTATTGTTGGATATCGGATTATGTATACTTCCATATTTGCATATGCATAATGGATATTTGTGTCCCTTTGGTCGTTGGTGCATATTTAAGCCACTTTTTGCCAAAATATGCATATTTCGCTTTACCGTGCAGTCCATAAAGGCTGAAAAGTTGTGCATCCCCTAAGAAAAACGAACAATGACAAATTTGATAAGGAAATTGTACGCCCATTTATTCAGTTAGCCATGACACTCGCGGAAAATGATAAAAATATAATCATTTTCAAATATTCAATGCATAACTGATACCCGAACTAGAAAAATTACACACGACATAACTTTGGTAATAGATGAATGCACGCCACTGACATTTAGGTCATTTTGTCTATAAAATACGAGATGTTAAAATGAGAGAAAAAAACATTGTGATCGGTCCTTTTCGCTAGCCATTTCCCCTACATGAATATATAAACAAAAATATATATATATATACCCAATCAGTAATATATTCTGGTATTGTAAGTGCATATTTGAATGTACATTTCAGCATTTTGATAGTGCGTATAATCCGATGTATAGCTATTATTAAGTTCTGCTAGTATCTGGAGCGATAATACTTATAAAAACCGAATAATAACATTATTAACTTTGATTTATTTTAAATAAAAAAAATTTAAAAAAAACTAACACTTAACTTTGCGGAACAAATACGGACTTGGGGTAGTCAGGTTTTCTTATATCACCGGCTTTATGAAAACTTAGGTTAGTTAAGTTCTGTTTTATTACAGCTTTATCTCTGGATACGCATGATATTTTTGAATGTTGACGTGTTTTTGTAGATATTTTAAAAATTATGTTCAAAACCAGTCAAGTTAATGTATCTGCATATGTATATGTAATTACTCTAAGGAAGACATCACCCACCTGGTTTTATTCATGATTAATAAAGAGATTAGACGGAAAAAGAATTATCTTCTCTAAAAAAACGTTGTTCGACCTTGCGTAATTATATCTGAACAAATACCATCAATCATAAAATTCCTACCGGTAAAATTTTGTTACATAGAAATTTTGTTGTATCGTTGAACAAACAAATAGAACCTTGGAGCATGCAACACAGTTGGTCGGTCAGAATAGACATGCCTAGATTGCCTAGGGCTTAAAACTACCAACAATATTATTTAGAAATAAATCAACGAAATGGAATGACGCTTTTAAAGAAATATTATTCAACAATGGAGAATATTACCCTCTGAAATCTGATTGGAAGCGAATATCAGAAGTTAGATTTTTTTAAAATCATAATATGGTGTACCTATTTAAAAAAATTGGTAGCGTTACTGCCATGGGTGCTGGCGATATTTTTCGCGGAACGTTCTTCAAAGATTTGTTGGCCTACTAATATTAGGTGATCAACTTGCTCTGGCGTACCCACTGACGTCAGAATTACATAGACATACCCAAAGCAAAATCTACCCGTACCATTTTGACGTGGAGGCAAAGGTCACGTGACATCCATTTTGGCACCAGCTCGGGTCGCGCATTTTTTTTTAAATAATCATTCGCAGACTGCCGTCTAATGGTCATCGGAAGTTTTACGGAATAATGCGTTATTATGCATTAAAACGGTGTCATAATAAGTGATAGAGAGAATAATCACAAATATCGCATATTCCACAAGAAATCGTTATTTTACTTAATTTTAAACTTATTCAATATAATTTGTGAAACAACATTGTCAAACCGAAGTGACGATGACGCCAAAGCGTTCAAGTCATCTTTTCGTGCGGTAAGTAAATCAATAAACATTTCTAAAAGGGTCAAACTAAATATCAAACAAAATATCCTGTTTATGTAAATAAGCCGAACTTTTTTTTATTTATTGCCGTTTTACTTAAATTGGCGATTTGCGTTAGTTTTGAATATTGTCATGGGAAGGATCCAATATCCTATAAATTCCACAAAATTGCAAAAAATATGAGTTGATCATTAGTAGCTTAGCTTTTCGAAAAGTTAATACTAATACTTTGCAGTGGATTGCGAGTTGTCTGCATAATGTTGGGATTTATTTATTTTACTGAAAAGGACATGCCTCCAGGCTAACCCCTCAACTTGCTAAATTTGGCTTCTTCCCCCCAACTGTTAAAGCAGCTGTATTAATTCTCTTTTGTGGGTATACCATTTGTAACAGTCATTGATGTAGTATATCTATGGTACCAATGGCTTCAAAAGACATTATATTGTCGTATAGTGAAATATAAGTGATTCCATTAATTTTTTCGATAAATATCCAGAATCATGCAATATTTAACGTTGAATTTTAGGTGTACTGAATTGTAATTGTAATTGTGGCTAATACTGATATGGTTGATATATATTTTTTAAATTCACCAGCACTAAGTACTATAAATTAGGTTTTATTTCGTCATTTGAATTATGTATTTTTATGAATGGAGCGGCGCTCTAGGTCGCGTGTATAAAAGTAAAATCAGTTGACAACAGGTCCGAGAAACCTGATTGGGCGTTATAACACCGTAAAAAAAAGGTAAAAAAAAATATTAATCCATCTATAAATCAATTGAATAATTGTACAGGTCATATTGTTGACAAATTCGAATTCATAAGGAAAATATTTTTGTTGCCCTCGCCCCCTATTTCAGCCCTTCACTGCTCCCTTGTAGCCCTTCACCGTCCCTTGCGGGGGCGATACCTTCAACGTTGGGAATACCTGGGCTAGGTCCACAAGTAATCATAAATACATTATGATGTGTAAAATTATAATTATTTCTAATTAATTCTTAACACAATAAACAAGTGGCTTATAAAAAAGTCCCTTTAATTGGTTATTATTATTGTTTAAAGATTTTATTACAATTTTGTAATGTCTTGTGTTTTAAAAATAAATTTGAAAGATAAACAAATTAATGACTTCGCGATGAGATTTACCTCGATAAATAAATACCAGATTAATTAACACAGGCCTAAATTTTCTTAGCGAATCATAATAAGACGGATTTATATTGTGATATATGATTGAATGTGCATTCATTACATGTTTTTATAAATATTTGATGTTAATCCAATAACGATAAATGACCACGTATAAAAGCATTGGATACAACGATTAATTTTCCAAAGCAATTAGGTTCGGGCACGCACCTGGGCTATTACAGTTAAGTAGTTGATTAATTTGCTAGCAAAACACGGTATTATTTACACTGTCCTGTGTGGTATTACATGCAGACGGCCGTTGTGCAATTGCGGTTGTCTGAGGCTGTCAAAATATTAATATACCAATCAGAAATTCTATTGTCTCACCTTGCAGCCAATTAAACAACAAAAAGTTATTAAATGGGTCATTACAAGCAAGAGAAAGGAACAGAAAAAGTTTACTATAATTCTGTATTCTAGAAGTAAACTGTATTAAGTCACACAATTCAAATTATTCAGGGAGCTGTTTTAAATTCCTCGAAATATATTTTTGTATATGAATTCAAATTTCGGATTGTTAATTGTTTATTGTTAGATTTTATTAAAATAAATATGATAACTTTATACAATTAGTATATTATACGTACACATTTTATCGTATACACACTTTATAGTATAGGGTTGCATTTTTGAGGAACGTATTAGAGGAATTTACAACAAATACACGATATTTTCACAGTTGTACCTATCGTCCGATTTCCGTAACAAATTTCCAACAAAAAATCAACAAATACGTATTCGGTTCTCATTGGGTCCAATGCATTATAAATGAACCACGCGACCGAATACTACGGTCAAAGACCAACGCAATATTCTCATAGATGCTGTGCTGAATGGAAGCAGCATACGAGTATATGGGCACACGATCCCAAGTAAATACTTCCTACAAAAAAACCAAAACATCACAATCCCCCGACGGTGAAAATAAATAACCTGAGCCGAACCATGTTTTGTAGTTTGTTCCCAGCACTAGTTGAATGTTGAATGTGACCCTTGAGGTTTAACGAGTGTCACCGAGATGGTCCTATCGTCACTTTGCCGGCCGACTGAACTTTGCACAATAAGGATGCAAGTTATTTAACTATTTACTTTTAGTGGCATTTGTAATTCTACTAGTATAACGAACAGGTTATAATGTTTTTTTTTTTGTTTTCCCTTTCAAAATTCAAACCTTTTTTTTAGTTAAGAAGACATATTTATTTATTAGGAAAGTTTTGTCTCAAGTTGCTGGAAATTATAGTACCCCTCCCACCAACTTTATTTAAATTATGTGATTGCCGTTGTATTCGAAGATTCACCAAAGGACAACAACAGTAATATTGGGTTCTGAAATGAAAATGTGTTTGGTTCCTACCTTAATTGCTATTTATCCAGTCCTTACCTTCCCAAACCAAACACAACGTTTTAAAAAAATGGAACACAGTGATTTGACAGTAATTGCTTTGAATGCTCACTTGTTCGCAAGAAGAAAAACTTTTCGCTCGGGGAGCATATTCGTTCATGACATCATTCGGTAAGTGTTTGATTATCCTTGTTCTTTAAAACCTTTAAATTATCCCTTATTACAACCAACCAAAACCACCATTATATTGTCGTCGCTATTTACAGACCACAACAATTTTACATGAGAAACCCCAGAATTTTCGTGTGGGTAATTTTTGTTTGTAACATTGTGCAACAAGTACCGTAGTAGATTTTGATGTAATATAATATCTTCTCTTAAATTTATGGCTGAACCCCCAGTTAAAAAGACGACAAACCACCACTGGTCATTAGGACTATGTATTATATTATATTTGTCTAGAATCGTACAAGTTCTATCAGTTTCTAAAATATAAATAAGCTAGTGGATATCCAAGACAATTTTTCACAAAACGTAATAATATAATAATTTTTAATCATTGAAGATAATATTAAAAAATCTCAAATGAAGCATGAAATATAAAAAGACACATGAAATACAAAGTTTTCGGTTGTATCTCGAAATCGAACCCATTACAACACTTTAACCACACAACTCACGAACCACTGAACTAATGAGACCTTATTGTTTTCAGAGGTCCTGAGCTCGATTCCCAAATGCAACCGATTCCTTTTTTATTTTCTGTGTCTTTTTCTGTTTCGTTTGAGATTTGTCAATACTATCTTGAATAATTACATATTACAATGAGGTACAAAAGCTTAAATAAGTTATTCCTGTAAATTGAATGTGAAATTAATACTTATAAGTATTCATATTAATATATAATTTAATTATATGTATTACTTAAAAAAAATTCCATTATCAATAGCTCAAAAATTAATTACTAACATATGGTCAATTTATGAAGACATCAATAAAAAAGCAATGTTGTAAAACGACAAGAAAGAATTCACAACATCATAACTTTATTAAAAAAAAAATCCCGAGCAAGACCGGGTACACATCAGTTATTCTACTATAAAATAACAAATTAGTATAAATCCGGTGTTCTCTCTTTAAGTTCTTAAATATTGCTTCCGAATCTTTGTACTTTTAACATCAATCCAACTAAAAAACAGATTCTTTAGTTTTATCCACATGCTAGAACCTTGTTTGATGTATTGATATTACATTTAAATAGACAACTGTTATGACAATAATTCCGATTAGTTATCTATTTAAAGAAATGGCTTTTTTATATCAAAGTCGTGCGCCAACAAGATTAACCTTATTCAACTTTTTAATTAATTTCATTGAGAAGGATTAACCTGATGGCCGCTGAGTAAAAACAACATCAACATTGAACAAAATTATAACAAGTTATTTTTATTCGATGGATAATTTTAAATTAACAAGGACCAGATTAAAGCTTAACTAATTATAGTTACCTTACAAATAATAAATTATTGATTTTCTTTGCGCTAAAACTTGCGTAACCTCTGTACATAGTGGGCGTTGGTACTGTTATGTGACGCGGTGTTCGTAAAGTCGTGTTATTATTAATAATTGTTTATAAATTGCTTATTCTTCTCAGTAGGCTCTAACTGTAAACAATACAATTGATGTGCATTATACCACTGTGGAGTGAATGTTTAAATGTTCAAGATGTTCCGTCTCCATTGAGAATTGTGAAATAGTGGCACAGTTCCGTTAAAAAAAATAGTTTGTAGGATTTGTGAAGCGTTTGCGCCGAAAATAAAGTTGACATATTACAAAAAAAAAAAAATTAAGAATCGAACCCCAATCAATTGCTTGGAAGGCAACTATACAGATAATTACATAAGTAAAGAACGGCGGCATAAATTCGTTATACGCACTGAAAATAAGAATTATGTAGAATATGGTACAGGTCGGTGGCTGAGTTGGCATCGGGTCTGGGTCCCACCCAGGCGTCGCGTCGTGAGTTCTGTGATGGCAGCAGTAATTTTCAATTATTGTTAGGTATTCGTAATCTGGGAATGTTTTTCTTAAAAATTATTTTTTTTCACATCTGAAATTACATTGTCCAATTAGTATTGAATTAAGTGGAATACATTTGACATATGCGAGTATACGCGTAGCAAATCAATAAATCTGAAAAAAATGTGTGTGAATATAGCACCGATTCGCTTTCCTTAAAAATCTTATTTTCATGGAAAATAATAGATACATGACAGATACCTTTTTTTTCGCAGCTGATTCCGTGGCAGATCGGTGAGTTTATTGATTCTGGACTCAGAGGTCGCAGAGTCGAGGTTGAGTGGTATATTTCCACCATGTTCTATAGTTGTTAATGCTCGTAGGATCATCCTGATTTGAGTATACTGCTTAGAGAGGAAGCGTTGCTAGAAATGACTCCATCATTATTAAATCTGAATAGCCGGGCACTTCTAAATAGTCCTCTTACTAACCTCCTTGAGCCTCCTTGAACGTTTTCCCAAACAGGGAATGTAGTTCAGAAAACAGTACCATTGGTTCCAATCACTTTAAACTTCTGTGCGGTATAAGAACCAACATCACATAATGCTACACAAATCAGTTTTCGCAATCATTCGTCGTCTCATGCATACTATTCTACGGTAACTGGACAATTGTCCACATTGACAAATGGGCACACTTTCGAAAAATGATGTAGTCTTAAAAAAATTATGAAAAAAAAGGAATTTGATTAACTAGATTAGGTTAGATTACCTTATTTAGGAAAGTTTTTTAAATATTTTTTTTATTCTTCCAAGTAATTTATATCACTTTTCAAAAGTGTGCCAACCTGTAGGTTTGTTGTTGTCTAAAAGTGTGCCAACCTGTAGGTTTGTTGTTGTCTAAAAGTGTGCCAACCTGTAGGTTTGTTGTTGTCTAAAAGTGTGCCAACCTGTAGGTTTGTTGTTGTCTAAAAGTGTGCCAACCTGTAGGTTTGTTGTTGTCTAAAAGTGTGCCAACCTGTAGGTTTGTTGTTGTCTGAAAGTGTGCCAACCTGTAGGTTTGTTGTTGTCTAAAAGACCTGTTGTTACCTAAACCCTTACATATAGAAAGAAAGGGCCTAAGATTAAATTTACTTGAACAATTAGAAACTAACAAAAGTATTAACGACCCTAATATAACATTAATTAATAAAGTAAGGAAAATTATATACTCACCGCTTCTCAGTATGTTCACATTATCAAAATAAACAACACATTTAAATAAATCAATTAAGAAAACATTGTCAGTTAAATACGAGTAAAAACACATTATAAATGTGAAAACCTCATAGAATTCAGAATTTTAATTGCTTTCTAACTAATTCTTTTTACCGATAATAAATCATTACTCATCCATCCAAATTTTTAAAGGAGTGGGGGTAAATTAAATCATATAAATAAGTCGTCGCAATCTGGATTAACCACAGTTTGAAAATGGCCTTAAACGCCGAAACAGCTGTCACAATAATAACAACTAAAAATACTTCCAAAAATTAATAATAACATTATTAAATTTGATTTACATTAAATTTTTATAAAAGTTAAATGGGTTCTACGAATTAAACACAAAAACAATTAATATATAATGTATTCATTTGTTTTGTGTTAAATTGATTCAAAACAACGTAATACGTTTATATTATAATTATGACAAGCCACAAAAATGCTAACTAACTAACTAACCATCACGCCGTTTTTCCGCAGGGGTAGGCAGAAAGGACGGACCGCCAAACCACTCGATCTTGACATACACTTCTTGCTTCATTGATATTCATACATCGTCTCATACATTCTCTTCTATTATTTCGACTTCTGACATGGCTCATCAATAAGTAAATACTTTTTACGAATATGTATTTATTTATGCTTCACTTGAACGTGCCATGTCTTTCTCGGGCACCCATGACTTCTTCTTTCATCCACTTCCACGACATATACCTGTACTCCTACGTAATAACTAACAACATTTAAACATAACATATGAATTGCCTTAGCCATTCGCATTGATTGAGCTGGGTGTTATGTAAAAATAATGAAAACTTCTTTTTATAACGAAATAACGTACCTACATAAATCATCGTCCTGAGCTCTTTATAAATTTTTTGTAGATAAAAAAGTTTTAATATTGCCATTAAAATATGAATATTGAAATCGATTTGCATAATATTATAGCCACCCAGTATCAAAGTGATTACCGGCAAATCAAAATGCTCCATATTCCGGTGATTGCATTACAGACAATTTCAATGTCTCCATATGAAAAAAAGGGTACCTACACCATAAGCGGTAAGTTAAGTACATGGCGAGATTTTATTTTTTCGCATTATCGCATTATGGAGCAATCTCTAATGCAAAATAATATGTAATAATAATTGCTGGGCAACAATCGTTTTGGAGAAATTGTTTTGGTGGGGAATTGAGACTGAGTATATATTGTTGGATAAATCCTGTTAGAGTTACAGTTCGTATCAAACTTTGATCTTCACAACACATCATGGCTTTCAAAGTACGTGCAACATATTAAAATAACAGTTCAATAAAGTCCCTTTCTTATAAATAGTGCTTAGTTGTAATAACCCGATTTTTAACGTTTGTTAAGTGATATTTTAAGTGTTTAATATAAGTGATAAAGAATAACGAAATCTTGCCATCCTCGGGGTTAACATGGCGTGTTTTATGGTGACTTTGCTTGTAAAACAGTAGAGGTCTAAAAGTGCCGATTAGACTTCACAAATTCATAGCGATATTAATAGCCGGATTGTTTAGCCTAAATTTTACCACATCACCAAGAAATGAGTATTTTTCATCAAATGAATTTTCAATGAGTTTTCTTCTATTTCAGGTTTTCGCTTTCGCTTGCTTCGTGGCCGTTGCCAGTGCTGGAGTCATTCAGCCGGTCCACTACGCCCC
Source organism: Halesus radiatus (assembly GCA_022606495.2). Classification (NCBI taxonomy): domain Eukaryota; kingdom Metazoa; phylum Arthropoda; class Insecta; order Trichoptera; family Limnephilidae; genus Halesus; species Halesus radiatus. The sequence goes on along the minus strand of JAHDVE020009673.1, from coordinate 149,940 downwards.
TCAGGTCGTCCAATATGCCGCTCCAGCTAAAGTAGCCACCCCGATTCACGAATATGCTGCCCCAGCTAAGGTTGCCTACACCGCTCCTCAACAGCAGCAATATTCCTACTCCGCTCCTCAACAGCAGCAATACTCCCACTCCGCTCCCCAGCAGCAACAGTACTCCCACTCCGCTCCTCAACAGCAGCAGTACTCATACGGAAAGCAAGAGGAACAGTACGCCCCAGCTGAGTACAGCTTCGAATACTCTGTCCATGATGAGAAGACAGGAGACATCAAGAGCCAGAAGGAGACCCGCCACGGAGACAAGGTCGAGGGATACTACACCATGATTGAAGCTGATGGAACCCGTCGTATTGTAGAATACACCGCCGATGAGCACAGCGGATTCAACGCTGTTGTTCGTCACGAGGGTAACAAGGTTGCTCAGGCTGCTCCTCAATACTCCCACTCTGCTCCCTCTTACTCTCAGGGATCTTCCCAGGGATCTTACTCCCAGGCCGCTCCTGCTTACAAGAGCTACTCTCAAGGTTCTCAGGGATCTTCCCAGGGATCCGGTTCTTACTCCCACTCTTCTCCTTCTTACTCCCAAGGATCTTCCCAGGGATCTGCTTCTTACTCCCACTCTTCTCCTTCTTACTCCCAAGGGTCATCTCAGGGATCTTACTCCCAGGCTGCTCCCGCCTACAAGGGCTACTCCCAGGCAGCCCCCTCCGCCCAGGGATACGGTCAGGCCTCTCGTTCTCAGTCCTACTACCACTAAGAACCATTTTTAGAAGACCGGCTAATTCCTCATTATTTATTCTGTAAGTTTGCAACGCTTTTAGTTTTAAGTAGCAATAAATTATTACACAAATAATAAAAAAAAGTATTTATTTCTGCCCATTCTACCCATCCATCAAAATATTACAAAAAAATAAAATTTACACGAGTTTGATAATTGACTACTCCAAGGATGAAGGCACTAACTCCATTTAGGTAATTTTGCATGAGAGCCATATTCATGTTCAAAATCTTCTCCATGTTCTTAGTGAGTCCTTACATAAATTTTTTTATATGTTTTAATTTAGAATGCATTTTAAGTATTGAAGTATATCGAAAACATAATTTTTTGAGTTATCGCTGTCTTGCTGTATGATATTATCCGCCTGTATATAAAATTAATAACATGTATATTTTAACGCGGCATCATGTTCATTGGTCAAATGTATTGTACATATAGTTTGGTATTACAGATCGATGAACTGGTGGATGCAATCTATTAGCCAGAAGTTATGATAATAGATTGTCTAGGTATAGTTGGTGATAAGTTAAAACATTTGGAATAAAAAAAAATTTTTGCGCCCTTGAGTCTTTTCTCAAAAATGGCCCTATACAAATCGTACAAATATTACTATTAAGTCATCAGAGATATCCTACATCGTTTTCCTAGCGACAATATTTGTGTTGCGAATCTTCGACCTCCTGTGAACAATGCCTCAATTGACTGATCACAATTTGCATAATTATAGGTATACATCGATTGAATAATAATATTACGAAAATGACATTATCATCTCCTGTTCCTAGAATGTAGTAGAATCACAATTAGAAACTTTCACATTCGGGTATTATGTTGAGCTAAATTTCAATCTATAATTATTTTTAATAAAAAGGGTAGGTATGTATTATGTTTAATAAATTTAAAAAATGTATATTATATTCATGTTTTATGCACACGACGACCTCTGTGGTTGAGTGGTTACGATCATTTGCTACGAATCCGGAGGTCGCGGATACAAATCCTGCAAGTAAATTTTATTTGTTTAAATCGTGTTATTTCACAATTCATTCCTTTTAAATAATATGTAGTGTATTTGGGGCATGTTCCAGATTGGTAGATACTTTCAGTGTCGCCCTGGTGAAATACAATTATTTAGAATCAAAATATTGCTTGAAATGGCTTGAGCTGTTTTTAGTAAACAGATCTCACCTTCTTCTTCCCGTCTCCTTCCCCTCTTCACAACCTTAAGCCTCACAAAATTACCCCAATTGGGGATGCCCCCCCTCTCTATATAATATAAATATTAAAATATTTTAAATATATTGGTACATATTTTTAGTATCGCCTTGGTGAAAGACCAACATCCGGGATCTAATGGTATTTATTATTTTAGTATCTAATAACCAATGGCGATTCGTGGCCTATATCATTGGGAGTTCAATCGGAGTTAAAAAATGAGAAAAAAATCGTTCTACGTAAAAAAAATACTGTGCTGCTCTTTTGCATATTATACATATTTTTGCCTACATCTAAAAGAATTTCATCATATCAGAGCACCAAGAAATTAGCGATCTTGCAACAAGAAACAATTCGGCGATTCATGAAAACGTTCGCGGTTAACGAATAATATATTAAATAGTAGGTTAGGTTCATAAAAATAGTTTTAAATACGAAAATAACGGTTTAGGTAAGAAAATTTACTGTCAGTTTTTTTTTGTTTATCAATATTCACCTTCAAACTTAGATAATAAAATACCGTTTAACATTAAGTAAAAAAAATGTACTGAAATTCCTGATTGAAAAAAAAAAACTCCATAAAAATTGTTCTTCATGATGACGTCACGCGCACCTCTGCCTGCTACCTCTCGGATTCTGCCCGTTTTGGTGGCATTTAAAAAAATCCACCTTTGATAATTAATTTAACAATGAAAACGAACTTTAAAAAAACGTTTATTTCATTTGGAAGGTGAAGATTAAAAAAATAATTTTAAAAAAAATCTCAAATCTCAATTACAGAAAAAAAAATCTGTTGATTCTTGCAAAATACTATTACTTACACATTTGTTGTTCACAGATCTTTTTATATCACGCCGGCACGGTTTATCACCGAAGAGCCACGAGAATAACAATGTATGATCTTTTCCTTAGGACAGAAGCTCCACAGGCGCTGAATTCATAACGGACATATGTAACTTATTTTGAACTGGCTTTCGGGTACCTATTATTTGCTTATCTTTTGGTATGGGAGTTCACTACACAAACTCACATAGAAGGAAACCTCTACTGCTAATAACATTATTCATTAAAATAAGGTTTTCTACAGAATAAACACAAAAACAATAAATACAATCTTAAATTAATAACTAATTAGAATAGAAGTTTAGAATGAAATAATAAATAATTCATTAAAGTCGGACAAAGTTGAGTGTATCGAAAATGGTGGCAAAGTAGTGACAAACATGTCCAATTTGGTAAAAATATTGTTTCTTTCCAAGGTATATAAAAACACCAAATATATAAATAAATAAATTGGAAGGGGTACTTAAAAGTATAACAAAATTCTATCTGTCACTCGCTAAAAGTCTGACACTTCTGCACAACTATCGTTAGGTTTCGATCATATCACTCCACTCCATCACTACAAATCCTTCCGAAAACAGGTTAAAGAGATGCTTCAAGACTTCAAGTTTTCTTTATGAAAAGTTCAAGTCAAAGTCAAACTTGGAGTAATTGCATGCCGTGAATTTTTAATTTTTGTTTACTATATTTTGGCGCTCTCGCAGCAGCCGGCAGCTTTTTATAAGCGCTCCAGTTTATCTGGGAAATATTGCTTAGTTCTTAATTTTTCCGGTGTTAAAGTAGCGTAAAATAACCGCAATAATTTATAGGTTACATTTATAAAAATCATATAATTTTAGTGTGGCCGTTTCGGGCTTAAATCAAGTTTATAATAAAAAATCAAATAAAAACCCAAATATTTTAACTTCAAATCTGTCACGTTGTTCTAAACTAACCCAAAAGCATCGGTCGGTCGAAGCGTTCGACACATGTGCTTATTAAAAGACCTTTTTGCTTGTTAAAAGTGTCCCAAGTAAATGATTTACAATGTTATTCTTTGAACTGTGGTGATTGTAAACAATATCGTATACGAGCTAGACAACTCAAACTCAAACTTAATGGTGAATGTGCTATTTTGGAGCCTTTAATAAGCTGCAAAGATATCGCTGTATAACCTTGAACACTGTAATAGGAAATAAAAACATTTGACGAGAAGATCTTCTGCTGTCACAGCGACCTGAGTTCTGACCTCCAGTTCACGGAGCAGATCCGGTGCATCATGCGGCCCACGGACGTGCCCGAGAAGGCTGCTCCGCGGCCTGCTGTGGTCCGACCTTCACAAGGATACCACCGGCTGGGGCGAGAAATAGACGACACGCTGATGTGGTCTTTCCAGATCCTGAGGCGTATGGGCAAACCAACACCGAGCGTCCCGTCACGCAGCCCAGGGGAGTCACCAACAAAGACAAAGAAGATTGGAAGATAGGATCAGTACCCCCGGCCCCCGTCCTCACCCGCCGCCCAACTTCACATAACTCCTATCATTCGTATTAGCGTCTTGCAATATATCGTATCGTAAGGAATAAATACAGATAGCTTCTATTTTTTTTTTTTCAATTAAACATGTATGAAAACTTAGACCAAGCCGTATTTAGTTTTGATAATTTAACTGCATCCTTTATATGGTCTATAATAATGTGTAATGATAGCCTGTCCAAAAAAAAAATGTCATAGATTAAATATAGAAATAATGTAAGAATAGGAAGTAAGATTTGTAAAGCGCCCTTGAGGTGATTTTTCACAAAAACGGCGCTATAAAAATCATCCGAATATTATTATTATTATTACTGTGATTTGTTTGGAATTATTGTTTAACGAGTTTGACAAATTCTTTATGCCGTAGGCAAAATCGGCTTTTGTAATTATTTATCAGCTGCAAGTTATGTATGAGTTTGTGTATTTGGGATGTATGTTTACAAGAGATGGAAAGACTGATAGGGATATGAAAGAAGGGTGAATGCAGGAAACTCCATTAACGGAAGAATGAACGCGGTTGGCGCAAACAAAAAGTTGTCCAAGGAAGCGAAGCTAGCAGTCCACAATGGAGTGCTGATATCAACCCTGATGTATGGCAGTGAGGCATGGAACTATCAGAGGAAGGATGAAAGTAGACTGAATGCTGTATAAATGAGATCTCTGAGACGAATGTGTGGTAAAACCATGTATAATGGAGTCAAAAATGTTGAGATTCGTAAAGAATGCAAGGCTGATGTAAGCGTAGTGAGCAAGATTAAGAAATGGACGCTTAGATGGTTTGGGAATGAAGAGAGGAGTGTAAAGAGATTATATGAAGCGAATGTGAATGGAAGAAGAAGCCGGGGACGCCCGAAGAAGACATGGCACGATCAAGTGAATCAAATACTCGAGTCGGGCCCAGAAGTCGGAATAACAGAAAATAATATATGAGGCGTTGTATGAATGTGAATGAAGCAAGAAGAACATGCCAAGATCGAGTTGTTTGGCGGTCCGTCCTCTCTGCCTACCCCTCCGGAGAAACGGCGTGATGGTTAGTTAGTTAGTTAGTTAGTTAAGCTATGTTGCAATTACGATATTGAAAATTCCTAATACAATATTGTACTATGTTGAAAAATAACGCTTTTAACGGTAATAAGTTAAAGCAAATTTTATTTTCTTGCTCAGCTTTTGTTGCTTTATGGATTAAAAATATAAGAAATAATGAGATTTTTCATCCAATTTGTACAGGACTCTTATAGGAAAAGAAAACATCGTGCGGTAGGCATTATCCTAATTCATTCGAAATCCTTTACACGCAACGCTTCCCAATATTAAATTAGAGTGCACACATGCATAGGTCTCTCCATGAGAGTTAATACAAACACATGTTTAGCATTGAATTTATTGGTGCACGCTTCCAGCGGCGATTTACTTACGAGAAACAGCCCTTTCTCTTGTTTACTTTTTCTTATTGTCACTACCGGAAACTACAGCAAGTTTATATGTTGGTCGTAAAATAATATTGTTTGGGTGCTTAATTCAAAATCCAAAGAAATATTTATTGTACAAGTAAAAGTAAAAAAAAGTACAAAGGGTATAGCTTATAGTTACATCTTATTTCTTACAGTTAACCCACAAAATATATATATGTTTAAATAAATCTATGTGTTCAAAGTATTATAAAGTATTCGTTTAGGGTGTAGTGACATTTATTCAGAATGAATGTTTTAAGTGATGATTTAAATATAAGTAGATCGTGTGTTTGTTTGATGTTACGTGGAAGGTTGTTATATACATACTTTAATTTCCTTGCAGTAAGGTCCTTTTGAAAAATTGTTTTGTTGACTTAGTAGGTTTTCTGTAAATCTTGTCGTGTGTTTAGTGTTGAGTGTTTTAGTGGAAACCTGTCTGGAGATGACCGCACTAATAGGCATAACTCCATTATTTATATGTATTAGTGACCGTCAGTTTCAGCGTGTTCTATTCATTAAGTTCGAACGCGTTCTGTTATTGTGAGTGAAATAATTCCAGTTGTCGTTATTTTGAAGTTTCAGTAATAGATATTTATTTGTGTCAGTTATTCTGTTACATTTTGTTTGTTTTATTCTCCATATTATTCATTAATTGTACTGAATATATATACTGCTAATCAATGTACGCACAGACAATGGCCTAATATGATAATACATGTAAACATTTATCAATATACCTAGATATGTTTTCTGAACATAATTACCTTTTTTGAATAAATTTCCCTGCATGGATGTTCTGTAAATTGAATTATTTTTTAATTTTTAATGTTTTGGTATTTTATGAACATTTGTATTATAGAAACAGTAATTAGAATCCATTTTTTTTAAAAGACAAATATTCCCTGGTTACGAATAACCTGACAATATTTGAAAATCTCCTACTAGCATCACAGTAAGCGGAAGATGTTGCTTGTGTCGTAATGGAGGACTTATCCAGCCGAGGAATTCAACTCACGACGCCTGGGTGAGACCCAAACGCGATGCCAACTCAGCCACTGACCAGTCACTCAGCCACTGACCATTATATTATATAACCTGCTCAAGAATGTCCCCAATCTAATAAAATACTTACTTATACCCTGTAATTGTTTATTAATATCCATTAATTTGGATTCACTCCTGAAGATGATCACATTTAGTTCAATAAACTAAATTTTAACAACAAATAAATTAAACCAATATTTGGCATGCTAAAATTCATTTTATACAACCGAATTTAATATGCTTTGCCTTCGAACTCTGATTTGTGAGATAACCATTAATTGTTTTTTTTTATTTATTAAAGTCTAAAACAAAAGACGCTGTATGGAAGTTACACATCTTCGTGAGTAGTGATATTCACCCCAACTCTCGCGGAGAGACCTGTACCTAATGCAAGAACCAGGGAAATACCTCCTTTAATATCTGGGTTGCATAGCCAAAATATTCACTTTAGTGTATTTGCTTTTACCCTTGGAGCATTGTCCAACGATGATGTTGACGTCATCTCTTAAATACGTAACATAAAAATGATTTGTATAATGTATAATCGGCCATTATCACACTACCACAATCAGATTCCGGTGATTGCATTATACACAAGTTCAATGTCTCCATATGTAAAAAAAGGGTATCTACACCATGGGCGGTAAGTACAAGGCGCGCAGATTTTTTTGCATTATGGCATTATGAGGCAATGTCTAATACACGATAATATGTAACAGTAATTGCCGGGTAACAATCAATTTGGAGAAATGATTTTGGTGGGGAATTGAGAAGGAGTATATATTGTTGGATAATTTCTGTTGGAGGTACAGTTCATTTCATACATCGACCTACGCAACACAACATGGCTTTCAAAGTATGTGAATAATAAAATTACCTATTTTATGAGTTAAACTCCCAGAGGTTTCATGCAACATAACTTATGATAACAACAATTCATTGTTAAGTGATATGTTAAATGTGTTATATACTATGGCTAGTGTTTAAGGGAAAGAATTCTTGCATTTGTCGTCATGGTTATCATGCCGAAATTTTCATGATTAAACTTAATTAATAAATAGAAAATAACAATAATTTACAAATATCGCACACATCCACTACACTACTCAAGAAAAGTTACTTAGTTAAATTTATTGATTGCCCGTTCATTCCTTTTGGAATGCTATGGATTATAAGTGCCTGAAAACTCCAGCCGCAGTCATCGCCTTGGCAGAACAGATGTTCTTGCACAGGAATGTTGCTATTGAATGAAATTTATGAAACAGTGGACATGTTTAATTACTTTTTAAATAATCTTAAAATTTTTGGATACCTAGTTTCCCAAATATTGAGAATGTTAAAAAAAGAAATCTTGTATTGTACATGGATGAGTAATCTGTCGTAAATTTAGTAAATATTGTTGATATTTTGATTGTTTCGCTCAAACATTACTACAACACATGCATAAATACTGTTTTAATTATATATTTACAGTACAATCTCAAATAACACTGTTCCCTTTTCAGGTTTTCGCTTTTGCTTGCTTCGTGGCCGTTGCAAGTGCTGGAGTAATTCAGCCAGTCCACTACGCCCCTCAGGTCGTTCAATATGCCGCTCCAGCTAAAATAGCCACACCAATTCACGAATATGCTGCCCCAGCTAAGGTTGCCTACTCCGCTCCTCAACAGCAGCAATATTCATACTCTGCTCCTCAACAGCAGCAATATTCATATTCTGCTCCTCAACAGCAGCAATACTCCCACTCCGCCCCCCAGCAGCAACAGTACTCCCACTCAGCTCCTCAACAGCAGCAGTACTCATACGGAAAGCACGAGGAACAGTACGCCCCAGCTGAGTACAGCTTCGAATACTCCGTCCACGATGAGAAGACAGGAGACATCAAGAGCCAGAAGGAGACCCGCCACGGAGATAAGGTCGAGGGATACTACACCATGATTGAGGCTGATGGAACCCGTCGTATTGTAGAATACACCGCCGATGAACACAGCGGATTCAACGCTGTTGTTCGTCACGAGGGTAACAAGGTTGCTCAGGCTGCTCCTCAATACTCCCACTCTGCTCCCTCTTACTCTCAGGGATCTTCTCAGGGATCTTACTCCCAGGACGCCCCTGCCTACAAGAGCTACTCTCAGGGATCTTCCCAGGGCTCTGCTTCTTACTCCCACTCTTCTCCTTCTTACTCCCAAGGGTCTTCTCAAGGATCTTACTCCCAGGCCGCCCCCTCCTCCCAGGGACATTCCTACTATCACTAAAAATTAGTCGACCGGCCGTTCCCATATTATTTATTTTATATGTTAGCAGAACTTTTATTTTTAAGTATCAATAAATTATTATTCAAATCTTAATCAAGTATTTATTTATTTCTCACAGTTTTTATGTCTTCCCACCCACCAAAATTAATAATACAGATATGAGTTCGATGAAATATTCATTATTGAGTTATTTATGTCTACACCCAGTGGAGTGCAGAGTATAAAGGCTGAAAAGCTGTGCCTACCCTAGGAAAAACAAACCACATGATGAAATTATAGAAAAATGAAAAGGGCTACTCTTTTCTGACCAAAATATATATATTTTTTTTAATTCGGCAACGAACTTGAAGGCTCATTGATTCAGTTGGCCATATCAGACCTTCAGAAAATGATATGAAAATGTTAATATGTAAACATTCCTTTTCATTTTCACACCCGCACTTGAAAAACTACACATAGCCTGTCTTTGGTCATAAAGCAATGCAACCCACGGTATACACCATCCCACACGATTTTGGCCCTTCGGTTTGCAATGTCTGTGATGAAACACGCACCTCTAGTGAACAATGTCTCAATTAATTGTTCATATTTTGCATAATTGCATACTATGATTGAATTGTAACATTAACATGTATGATTTAATATCTTTTGGTCTTACCAACGAACTAAAAGCCAGGTAAGAAAGTAGTACCTACCGTAGGTACTTATTATTGGTCATACACAAAATAAAAAAAAGCACGAAAAAAATGCAAGACTCCTTTTACTTGACGAATTACATTTTTTTGCATGACTTCCTCTCAAACCTTGAAAACGTTTTTGTGAAATGCTTACGAAAATAGTACTTATTTTCGAAGGCCGTATTATCAAAATAAAATCATTTTTTAGAGAATCAATATTGTTTTCAATTCCGGGGTGTGGATAGGATTGGTAGAGGGTTTTACAATACGACACATATATACTATGGGATAAAGTTAATCTAAGTATTGATTTTTCCGTCGCCAGTGCTCACCCACTGTTATACGACAACAAATTTAATGCTTTGCATTTAGATTCCACCAAGGGTAAGCGTTTCTGTGGCTGATTCGACATAGGAATTTGATGATGAGTAATGCAACTGGTTTATTTATGAGTAATGCCGGAATATTCATCGATACATTTGTTCCTCGTTTATGTCGTGCAAGAAAAGATTTGTCACAGGCCAACTAAAAAAAAAAAAAATCTAACAAGGCGGTCATATTTTGTTAGTATGACTTCCCCGTTCAAATTTCATAAGAAATAATATGAGTAACGTGAAATGCATAAAAATTCAAATAATCCAAAAGATAAAAAGTCACAATATGTATGAATATTAATTCCTCAATTTGAATGTAACAAACCATGATAGGATGGTCGATATGCTTCTTGTTAAGCTTGTGAAGATCTACAGTTATCGTAGAGTCAATAGTAAATCTAACTCAGCCTTTCCTTTTCGTATCGGCACTAAAGGAACGTTATGTCTGCTCTATGAAAAAGGCTGCTCGATGATGCATGATTCAGCTCCATTCTCGAAATTTCAGCTTGTAGACGCAACTCAGAGAAAAAACCATTCTGTGCTCTAAATACAATTTTCGTGTTCTTGAAATTCTTGCAGACACAGTCATGCTGACGAGTTACGAAGAAAACCCATTTCATGGAATGCAATTGTTTTTCTGTGCAATTTTCTCGGGCATGCACAGCTTTCAGCCTTTGTGAAGCGCTTGTCATTGTTTCCTCCCGTATGCTTTGATACTGGAATGTGGCAGAAAACGTATTTTTCATTATCAGGGCACTCCCGAGACGTATATTCTAACTATCGTTCTTGGCCACTCTCGTTCTTACAAGCGCCATAAAACTGGCTTATCGCGCACTGTGATTGTGCAAGAAGCACAATACATAGGGTTCCATTTGAATTGGGGTTCTTTGAGTGGAACCCAAATATCGCAATACTGATTAAAAAAGAAATTTCAGAGGAATGTTCAAGGAAGAGTTGTAAAAAGCAATCTTGGTTTCTTTGATCAGTTTTTGTCTGCCGGTCGCTGGTCTGATTGGCTCGAAAATGAGCCACGAGCAATTTAATTGACAATATGAACAAGGCTTATCTCCCTAGTGCGGTTGGCATTGTTTTCTAACACTTGAAGTCGTTCCATTGCAACTTTTTTTCAATTTGACCCAGAGTTTAGACGTAGATATATTTTATATTATAGGATAAAATAAAAACCAAGAAAGGTCCCCATCTTCCATCTGCATTGCAAAACCTAAAGCTTCTAAATACCATATGTGTTTTTACCCCACGCTCACCTATTCCCTTCTACATCGGTGACGTTAACAACCCTTACATATATATTAATATTGAAATCATTTTGCATCATGCTACTGCTGCTCAGTACAAAACTGATTACCGACATATTAGAATGCTCCATATTTCGATGATTGCATTGCAGACAATTCCAATGTCTCCATACGTAAAAAAGGGTAGGTACCTACACCACACGCGGTAAGTACATGGCGCGCGGTTTATTTTTTCGCATTACCGTTTTATGTAGCAATCACTAACACAAAATAATACGTAATAATAATTGCTAGTTTGCATCAGGGCAAAAATCATTTTGGAGAAATGAGTGTGGTGGGGTATTGGAGACGGAGTATATATTGTTGGATAAATTCTGTTAGAAGTACAGTTCATATCAAACCTCGATCTACACAACACAACATGGCTTTCAAAGTACGTGCAATATCGTAAAACAATAGTAGTTTATGGGTTTATTGAAATCCTTCTAATATAATAAGTGATTTCTTTAAATAAAACTAATTAAAATGACTATAAAGTGATATGTTTAGTGTATTATATTAAAACAAGTGTTAAAAGAAAGTAGAAAGAATTCAAGTTTAATCTTTAGTGTATCCAAAATAACTTTGATTTGTTAGAGAGGCAGAGAGCATAAAGTACCGATCGAGTTTCATACACCATACACGTGTAGAAAACGTCAGCACAAAATCGCATAGCACCACAAATATCTAAATACTACTCAAACAAAGAATAGACTAATTATACTGATTCCTTATCCTTTTACCCCAAACTTTACCATAATACTCGTAAAAATGAAGAACGTTAACTTTAAAGTAGATACCTTATCCGACGAATTGTAATAAATGTCGTTTATTTTCCAGGTTTTCGCTTTCGCTTGCTTCGTGGCCGTTGCCAGTGCTGGAGTCATTCAGCAAAACAACTACGCCCCTCAGGTCGTCCAATATACCGCCCCAGCTAAGGTGGCCTACTCCGCCCCTGTTGCTCAATATGCCGCTCCGGCTAAAATTGCTTACTCCGCTCCTCAACAGCAGCAATATTCCTACTCCGCTCCTCAACAGCAGCAATACTCCCACTCCGCTCCCCAGCAGCAACAGTACTCCCACTCCGCTCCTCAACAGCAGCAGTACTCATACGGAAAGCAAGAGGAACAGTACGCCCCAGCTGAGTACAGCTTCGAATACTCTGTCCATGATGAGAAGACAGGAGACATCAAGAGCCAGAAGGAGACCCGCCACGGAGACAAGGTCGAGGGATACTACACCATGATTGAAGCTGATGGAACCCGTCGTATTGTAGAATACACCGCCGATGAGCACAGCGGATTCAACGCTGTTGTTCGTCACGAGGGTAACAAGGTTGCTCAGGTTGCTCCTCAATACTCCCACTCTGCTCCCTCTTACTCTCAGGGATCTTCCCAGGGATCTTACTCCCAGGCCGCTCCTGCTTACAAGAGCTACTCTCAGGGTTCTCAGGGATCTTCCCAGGGATCCGGTTCTTACTCCCACTCTTCTCCTTCTTACTCCCAAGGGTCATCTCAGGGATCTTACTCCCAGGCCGCTCCCGCCTATAAGAGCTACTCCCAGGCTACCCCCTCCGCCCAGGGACATTCCTACTATCACTAAACATTAATATAAGAAGACTAGCCATTCCCTTCTTATTTATTCTGTAAGTTAGAAAAGCTTTAATTTTAAGTAGCAAATAAATTATTACTCAAATGATAAACAACATGTGTATTTATTTGGTGGAAAGCCACATGTGATTACTGTGCCTACCCAATTTATCCACCCTTCAAAAACATTGTAAACAATAATGTAGATTATTGTGTAATATATTCTTTGTAATCAGAGAAACTCCGTATCTATAAGCGAATCGTGTGGTACGCCTCGTTGCATTGCTCTCTAAATCGTTACAGGAATATAGTCCTGAAGTTGCCTACGTGTTTACATGGTAGCACTGAAGCCGAGAACGGCTACCTTTTTCACATCTGGACTGCAAAGAAGACATGTGCGGAATGATTTAATCAATTTGTTTACTGGCCATTTAAGACATTTATAGGCAAGCTCTTTGGTTCCAGCATCCTTAATGTTGCTATTTTATTTTCAACGACCCATTTTCGAGATTTTCTAACAAGTTGTCCATAAAGTGCTCTCTTGGTCTACTTAAAAGTTTAATACCTTCATTCTTATGCTTATGGCTTTCATTCGTAAACTGTATTATGAATCAATTGTTCAGCACCAGGCCAATGATTAAAGGGCGATTTTACTATATCTCAATAAACTGTTAGTTGAATATCTTTAATCATATGAATAACAGGCCAATAAACCGGCAAGTAGTTATTAATGAGCTAGCTTGGCGACATCGGTATTTTCAAACCATTATCCCATCTGCTGCAATGCCTTTCTTTTGTTTCTATGGAATCACAAACGTCACACGTCAAAGATGCTCCCTCAAAAACTACGTGGTTAGTGGTGTGACCCATGCCCGCCTCCCAAATTGAAAGATGAATATGATGCGAGTAAGTACAAATATTTCGTGATATATTTTGAGGGCGTATATAAAAATTACCGTAAATATGCAGAGGATACATACCGGGTAGTTCTTGGACAGATTTTGTCTTTGATTTAGTCGTGGATTATATTCATGGCATTCTTCGTGAGTCGAAATCGTGATCTGAAGACAACGTCGTCCAATACCTCCAAAAAAATTAACACGAACTCTTAGTCTCGTGGTTTTTGCATTGCTGCCTGTCGTGTACTTCTGTATCTTCAATTATGGCAAAATGATCAATAAAATCCACAATAAACTCAATAATCGGCTCACTTCACCAACAGCTGTCGGAATGTTTTGATGTTTTGACGCTTGGCCCCATCTTTAAATCTGATAAATAACCGCTATTTGTGGGTTCGAGCTCGAGTTAAGTTATGTAGGATTTTTTATGGTATATAGCGTTATTGAGACTATGTGAAACGCAAATATATTTCTGTTGTACAAATAACGCTTTTTGATAACTTATTGAGATATAGTGAAATAGCTTCTAAGTATTTGCGAAAAAATACACAGGAAGCGACAAGAAAAAAGTCATTTTTTTTTTAATATAGCGTAACAAGTTATAATATAATGCGTGGTGGTCATCCGTGGTAATCTTTCACAAATGAATTATTCAATTTCTTACTCACCACTAGTAAAATATGGTACGGATTTCTGAACTTTTAATGACTTTTTTGACGTAATCGCAATTACGATTCGCAATCGAAGATATCGGACGCCGAATTTGATTGGTGAATTGTAGTGATGGAGATTACAGTGAAAAATATTGTAAAATAGTACCTACCTCCGCAAATCTATCGAAAATTCAAAAATATATTGGCAGTAGTGTGATAACGACATATAGATCCAGTGGAAGTGATTCATTCATTATCAAGTAAATCGATATAATAATGATACCCTCATTTGACAGTGTTCTCAACACATTTAAAAAAAAAAAAAAAATGGAAGTGCAATATACGAGAAAAAGCTCATAGCGAATGCTTTGTAGCTTGTCTTGGTATTGTTGTGCCATTGAGATGTTTGCAGAGCGCGGTCTCAGATTCCGAGTCCTAATCTTAGAGTAGGTATATTATTACTTTAAGGTCCTAATCAAAAAACGGATCTCCAAATACAGAGCGTCACTTTGGTTGGACAGGGTTCTAACTTCACATTACCTAGTTCTGAGATATAAGGTGTCAAAGTCTCCAAAGATGATTTCTCATAATCTATTTAACATTGTTTGATTTTGAGATTCAATTTTGTGTAAAGTATTTTAGTTTAACATATTCTAGAAGAAACAAATTATATAGGACCTATAATTACCGTTTTAGAGCAAACATGAAGATAGAACCATGTGCAACCAGCTTGGGAATAATAATTCATTTCATAAGGATCTAACTACATTTGGAACCTTGTTCAACAAGTTTGTTTTGTTTTTATGGTAGAAATACGAATAATTGGAACAAAAGAACATGGAGTTTTTTTTAATAACATGTTATTTTATGGTTTAAATTATGGAAAAAAAGGAAAAAATAAGAATTACCATTTTATGTTGAATTAAAAAAAATTACTGGGATTTTATAAAAAATCTTCATAGACAGATTTTTTATAATCAATATTTTAAAAGGAAATCAATATTTTGTAAGCGTAGTGAGCAAGATTAAAAAAGGGACGCTTAGGTGGTTTGGGCATATAGAGCGAATGAACGAAGAAAGGAGTGCAAGGAGAATATATGATGCGAATGTGAATGGAAGAAGAAGCCGGGGACGTCAGAGGAAAACATGGCACGATCAAGTGAATCAAATACTTGAGTCGGAAGTCGGAATAACAGAAGAGAATGTATGATACGTTGTATGAAATGAATGAAGCAAGAAGTGTGTGCCAAAATCGAGTTGTTTGGCGGTCCGTCCTCTCTGCCTACCCCTTCGGGGAAACGGCGTGATGGTTAGTTAGTTATTTTAAAATGACAGTGTATTACTGATTATTTTGGAGTGACCTTTTAATAAAAAAAAAACATGAAAATATTAATTCTATTATGCATATATTATGAAATATCCTGTAGCGGAGCACTCTCGCATTCAAGAGATTGATAATATTGATACTAAAAAAGAAAATAGTCTCTATAAACATTGAGATTTTTCCTGCTACGGTTGGTGTGGGTGGGAAAACTAACATTATAGATGAAGCAACATGATTTTAAAGATTCATCGAAGCATTTTGATCATTTAAAAACCCTTTTTCTAAAATCGATCCACAATACGAAAAGAGTGAACCAAATGTAAAAGTTAGCATCAAATTTAACGAGAAAAGAGTATGCCGAAAGTCAGGGTCAGTCAGTGAATCATGAGATACTAATTTGTTTTCAGTGAAACCTAAAATTATCTAAAAGGTTAGCGAAATTTCAGATTGCAACAAGCAGATATAAAAGCCATGTTTTCCTTAAATGCCACTCCAAGATATTATGGCCACGACTTAATTAAATATTTTCCTTTAAAATATGTTAATCTTAAATACTTTAAACAACCCTGAATTCAAAAATTGTTATATAGAATATGAGAAATTGTCTTGCAAACTCTCATATCTCAGAACAAGGTAAGGTGAAGTTAGAACCCTATGCAACCAAAGTGACGAACTCGACTGCACCTAGAAACTGACAGATACATACAATATGACGATTGCACAAGGTTCTAAGTGATGTTAGAACCTTGTAAAATCAATGGATATTTAAACTACTTGATGTTAGAACTTCGTCATACAAGTATCTCCGAAAATACTGCACAGGTGGCTTTGAAAATTATTTAGGTTATAGAAATGAGCAAAAGAAATGTTTTTGCATTCAAAAGTCATTTTTGCAAAATATGTCAGTTAGAACCCTATCCAGCCAAAGCGACGAGAGAGCGACTAGCCAAGAATGAAAACACCCCAGTGATGGCAGCACTGGACTTCTGGGAGGTGTCCACTTACAAGCGATGGAGCCATTTCCTGATGTTTTGGATTTCTAAAAGTTTTTATTTGTTTTCGTACTTTTTTAATCTTGCAGTATTTTTATCCTTATAATATATTTTGATATATGTTGACATGATGGGGTCATTGGGGTTCAGTAGAAAACAGGTAACTTAGTTGAGTGTCAAGTTTTTTTATTAGTTCACCGGATCATCGGTTCTTGCCGTTCTTGCTTTGTAGGAGACTGAAGTCTCGAATACCTCAAATGTCTCCCTGATTTTGTTTTGGCCAAAATCTGCCTTTTTAATCATATCCGAAGTCTTCTTCGGGTTCCTTCGTGAACTCCGAACTGTGCCTCAGTGGCATGTAATTAGTTCGCCATTGCTGACCGAGTTAATCCCCTTAACTGCTTGCTTCTTTTGGCGACTGCAAAATTCCCGGAATTTAAAACCGGGCGTTTGTACATTAGCCGCAGGTAGACAGACCTCGGGTATCGTTTTCGGGATTAGGATAGCTCGGTATTTCCCATACTTATTATCAATGTATTATATGGAACTTTTTGGATTGCACCACTCCTCCCGAGATCTGGAATGAACAATTTAAAATATGATGCAAAGTTAGTGAGTGTAGTGTTTTTAGTGGAAACTACAACATTCCTCGTGGATTTTAGTTTTATGTGCGTAAAAATGGCAAAGTATGATATGACTTGATTAGAAACATTAGAAAAACTTGGTTCAGCACAGATCCACCTCTGGGAACCTGATGAAGTGGACATTCTTCTACGATGTGTTCTGTTTGAATATGTCCAGATTCACTTAATTCAGAATCCTTTCGGTCCCATTTATCCATCATATACGCACTGCTGTGACTACACCGGATACGAGGGAGAGAAAACCTTAGTTGGGTTATTAACACGGTGCTCGTTTTTCACGTCCAAAGTCTGCCACTAAGTCTGCCATGACTCTTCAGGGGAGTGTCGTGAAGCAGTCTTTCGCCTTCAGTCCAAAAAGGTTTCCTGGACGTCAGCCGGCTGGCCGGGAGGTTTGTAAGGTCATCTTTAAGTGTAATGTTACTATTTACGGCATAAATTTTTTGTTATTGAAATCGCAAACATTTCAATTCAATTTACAATACTACACCTCTCTTTTAAGCGATGCTTATGTAGAGAAGCGAAGTATACACATTGTTATATGTTTACATAGTCATGTTTCCTAAAGTGTTACATGAAGATGCTTGAAATAATGAATAATAATTACAATAATATGGTTTACATGATAATATTACGGAGTTGGTGGTTCACATAATGGAAATAAAATTCAGTGCATAACGACTTGTTTTGTTTAGTAGTTATAACCATAACATAATATATGTAATGTACAATGTGACATAGGATATTTAACGTGTGTCATCACGGTAGCAATCTTATAGTAGTATATGTGTGGAAATAAATGTACTGTACTAATAAAAGCCCAATTTGGGTATACGAGTAGATATAATTAAATGAATAAATAAAATTTATGCTTGTATTGTCATTAGTTTGCTTGATTTTCGGGAACCATTTATTTATGTGTTTTTTAATCGCACCTGAGAGTTCCTTGGTACATTTTATTTTTCTTATGTCTTCATATAGTTTATTGAAAAAAAATCCTTGCTGTGTGTAATGGTGTTGTACAAATGAACTGTTGATTTTACATAGTGAAAATACGAATTTAAATCTTTACTGGGTCCAAACTAGTATTATATGTTGACCCCAACTAATAATTTTGTAATTTCTTCAAAAGATTGGTTTTTGTCGTCATTATTAATAAATGAATTAAAAATGCACGTTGTTTTCACCACTTTATAAATATACATAGATATCTCACGTTTCGAAATCGACGATTTCTTCATTAGGAATATATAGAATACTAAAAAGTAATAATGTCAAGTATAGACAAATGATAAACATAGAACACAATAATATAAGAATAGACAAATTACATGTTTATGTTGATGTTTATCATATACTCGTATACTTAGTATCTACAATAATAATAATAATTGGATGATTTGTATAGCGCCGTTTTTGTGAAAAATGACCCCAAGGTCGCTGTACACTTATTATTATTATAATATTCAAATCAAAAATTCTAAATCCAAATTCGCTGAATTAAATAAAGTGTAAAATTTCCATGCCGGGGACACAAATGATAAATTATTCACTAAAAATGCTGGAACCGAGAAATAAACAATAATTTCTCTCGAACCACACTGATGTATTCCTGCTGAAGAATCGCTTTCGAAACATGTTGAAATCTGTGTATATTAATAAAGTGGTAAATATAAAGTAATTTATAATTAATTTTTTTAGTTGTTTAATTTATTTATAATTTTTTTTATTTGTTTAATTTATTTATAATTTTTTTATTTTTTTAATTTACAATTTTTTTTTATTTGTTTAATTTATTTATAATTTCTTTATTTGTTTAATTTACTAATAATTTTTTTATTTGTTTAATTTATTTATAATTTTTTTTATTTGTTTAATTTACTAATAATTTTTTTATTTGTTTAATTTATTTATATTATCACAACTCATCAATTCCCAATGCCTGTTGGCTGTTTAAATTTATTTACACATTAAAATTGGTCAAGCCAAGAAATTATACGAGATGAAATGCCACATGACTGGAACTCTTGTGCCAGAGGGAAAGGGTAATCCAGATATGATAAAAACGGCAAGCTTTGTTGCTGCTTATATAATAATACCCATTGTTATCACCTATTTATCTCTTTGTTTATGTATATGTATTTATTTACTATGTGAACTATTGTAAGTTCTCTTATAATATGTTTACCTATTAACATCTTTAAAAATCTCTAAAGTTGTAACTTTGTAATTTAAAAAAAAAATTGAATAGATAAAAAAAAAAAAAAAAGAAGTTTAGTACTTTGAATGATTAGCGGGCAGTAATAGTACTAAGAAATTGGGATTATTGTTATGATGTAACAAATAATGTGAGTAGAACTATTAAAAGTTAGAGGAAAGGATGAACGTATAGACAAACCGGACGCTATCATTCTGGGATTTAGAAGCAGATGTAGTAAATTAATATATTTTCTAAGAGGAAGCAAATTCATTAAATTCTGAGGTCACGTTGTGATGATTTATTTAAATAAATCGGTTGGTTATTATTGCGTGGGTGAATCAAATATCACAAAAGATAACAATTAGATAGATTAGAAAAATATTGAATTATTTTAATCCAGTGTTCTAAATAGTATTCCAGGTGGAAGGAGACAAATATATTTTTTCGTGAAACTGCGACCGCAATCTGAAACTGAATAATACGAATTATTTTAATATATATATATTAAAAAATACATTAAGGGGCAGTCTCAAATAAGGCGCTAAACGTCACTTCGCAGTATGCTAACGTAAGCAATACAACACATAATTTATCTGCAACTTCTTAACAGAAAGTTACGAAAGTGTCTAAGGTTTTCAGTGACGTAAATTCTTAAACTGTAATCTTTTACATTATATATGAAATATCTACTGTAATTTTAAGTAAAACGCTCGACAGTGCCTTCGCCGTTATGTTAACTGCACCCATTACAAACATATTTAATTAAAATCTTTCCACAATCTCAAAGTAAATAAGATCAAGAACCAAGAGCGTTTATTAAAATTAATTCAGTAAATCTAGATTTTCTCTGTAATTCCCTCAAAGTTCAGGAATTTTTAAATTCAGTTCCGTCATACAAAAAACCTATGAGAATCTCTGGCCCGCGCGATTGTTGATAAAACGATGTATTTCGCCGGAGTAAATCAGTTGTGAGAAGCCCTTCGGAGCGAGCGGACGTCGATTTGAAATTCGATATTTTTGTCTGTTTTATGACGAATAGCTGGGAAGAGAGGTGTTAAACTGCCACCGGAATGTAGGAATTACGTATTTTCGATTTTTTGTTGTAATCACATTTCTTTGCAACGTTCTTTAAGATGGTCCAAAAAGTGATTAATTTATTATACGGCACAATATAAAATACCTGCGCACTGGAAAAAAACTGACGGACGTGGTATAGATCTATAAGATTATATCTTTGCAGGCTGTCAAAAGCAAAACTAATGAATGAACGAATTATTTTTAAAATCTTAACATTTTTTGTGCCCATATAATTTACAATCTTGACGCCCCCGACTGCATATACAAGTATGCCGATCTGTGCCTATCAAAATCCATAGTTTTAGCGGCTATCTTGAATTTCTAGATATTCACACCGATTTGGTTAGAAAGCGGCGTAAGTCATGTTAGGGGGGTGCTGATGTCAAATTTAATGTCAACCTGATTAATTTCGATGTTCATTTTGAATTTTGAGTTCTCTACCGATTTGGTTCAAAATCGGAATTAAAGTGTTTGGAGGTACACTGAAATCAAATGCGAAGAATGGATAACAAAGAATATTTTTCTTCATTTAGAACAACTGTATCTCAGACGATATTAGGTCCTTGGAGACCAATTTGTTTTCAATTTGTACCATCTTTAGCCTACTTTATAAAGTATAGATTAACCTTTACCGAAAAATTACTCCTTCACTGTCAAAATTGACCAAAACACTAAAAAATAGCGAAGAATGATAACCTACAAAAAATTTGCATAATTTAGAACCGCTGTATCTCGGACACTATTAAGTCCTTAGAAACGTATTTGATTTCAAATTATAGCATATTTGGTCTACTTTTCGTATGAGAGGGGCAAGGGGAAGATAGGAGACTTTTGTGAAAATACTCCCTGTTATAGGTATTATTCACCTGCAAAAATTTCAGTTTTTCTTATTGCCTTCATTGACTGAACTACTGGTGAATTGTATTCAAGCTTATTGTCTGCATCTGGAGTGGGTTGTAAATCACTGTTATCTACCTATGTTATATTTTTACTGCTGTTTAGTATACAATATTGAAGGCCGTTTCGAAATCCCAAAAATTATCAAAAGACAAATAATTCTTATTCCCGTTTAATAAACGGGATCTAATTCACAACCGCCATCTTGGTTCCTAAGTTAAATGTAATAGTCGGATTCCTTAACCATTAATAAAAACCAAAGCCATTGAAAGAACAGCCATATAAAAAGCATCTAATTCATTTCAACCATCTTGAATCCACAAGTGGACAATCGAAAATCGGATTCCTTGATTCAAAAACCATGAAAATAATTCCCTATGTCAAAAACTGTGCTTACAAGTATTTCTGAGCAGGTGATCCACGTTACCCATTTCTATAATATTTCCGAAGCAAAAATAAAAGATTATGATGTGAAGAAATAAATACGTAAATAGTAACAAAAAAAATATTTTGTGAAAGGTACTTTGTATGGGTACTGTCAATTATTAATATATTATATACAAAATTAAAAAAAAAACATATTCTCATCATTTACCCTAACCTATACCAACAGATCGACTTGCTTTACTTTGCAGTAAGCGGCAAAAAATCCTCCTTTTTCCGACTGCTAAGTTAAGTCAGTCAAGCTTCTATTAATTTATTGTTACACAGCGAATAAACGAAAAAATATAGAGCAAATGTTTTTTGTTTCGTATTGCATCAATACGATGAACATTTTTTTAATCCGGCGTGGTCTACATTATCCACATTTCCCCAATCCTGCTGCCGGATCGTGGTGGTCCGTGGTTTTGAGTTTGAGGCCTAAAATTCCTAACGGCGGTGAATACGCGGTCTTATACTGGACCCTTAAGAGGAAACCCGGTCGCTGAGAAATTTCAACAATAGGTATATTAAAAAACTGTTTCTATTGCACTCTGCGCTGCGGTCAGCCGTCGCGCTATGGATGTGTGAGTGTGCGTAGCTAGTGTGTGTTTAGCTCGCGCGGCCCGTTTAGGCAAAGCCGCCAGCCCAATTAAATATTAATTCTGGCGGCCGGTCGCAACAGGACTTCCCCTAATCTGCATGTATGCACAGGCAAGACGTAGCGTTCCATCGTACGCGTCCTATGAGATGTCTTGAGCGCTTCTTATTATTAGTAAAGCATCACGCATGTTGTCTTGGTTTAGTAATTTGGGACTAGTGAAAAAACAAAGTTGCGAGGATATCGGACAGATAAATATCGGTTTTGTTCTAATTCCTAAGTTTGTGGTTGTATAGTGTTTAGATTTCTACGCTAGCTGCATCACTCCAATATTTTGTCACGAATTACACATATAGGATTCCGGTGAGTACCTACTAAACTATTCATAAACACAACCAACTAAAATAATTTATATTAAATGTCGATGAAAAAACTGTATACTTATCCAGCTATATAGGGTCTGTGTATTTAGAAATTGAGTTATATAAAATCCGCTACTATTACCTAACTCGTACTAAAAATAAAGTGATTCTTTTTCTTACAGATAAATAATGGGTAAAAGAAATGGAAACAAAGGTCGTTTATTTTCGTCTACTAGACGAAAAAAGCCGATTATTATTATCAAACGA
Organism: Halesus radiatus; assembly: GCA_022606495.2. Lineage (NCBI taxonomy): Eukaryota > Metazoa > Arthropoda > Insecta > Trichoptera > Limnephilidae > Halesus > Halesus radiatus. The sequence continues at coordinate 126,568 of JAHDVE020009673.1, read as the reverse complement.
CAGATTGATGTTGCACCGCGTTCCACCTCTAAGTAAGTACGAGAAATATCGCTTTCCTGTTACTCTAACTACTGAACCCTCCTAATGGTTTATGTTGTGAGAAGCCTGAATTATGTAGCAAGCATAACGGGAAGTTGGGATTGAATAGACATAAAGCATTTCATTTTGATACGAACAAAGAGGCTTTATTGATCCTTCGCGTACGGAACTCTAAAAACATAGTGTCTTACTTATAAGTAAAACAAAAATAAATAATTAGGTATTTTTTATTTAATTATAGGGATGTGGATGTCATCAATACTGCTGCTGGAAACTTAGATACGTCTTCACAAATGCATGAAACTTCCAGGGATGCATTATTTTCTCCAAATATAGAAGAAAACGCAAGTTCCTCATCATCAACAACGCTTGATGATTTGGTGATAGAACCAAACCATATTGATGAAACCCATATTCACGAAGGTCGCAGAATTGTTGATATAAAATATTTGTTTTCAGAGATTTCAAATATAAAGCGCGTACACACCAACTGCACATTTTCCGATTTAAAATTTGTGAAGGAACGACGAAATGGTTTTCTAACCCAATATGTTTTCGAGTGCAAAATGTGCAAGAAAATAGAATATGTACACTCCGAAGATCCAAAACAGAAAGTGTCCGTAAATACTGCTGTCGTCGAAGGAGTAGTATGTACAGGAAATGGATATTCACAATGGAATGAAATTTGCGGTGTATTAAATATGCCAAATATGGATCGTTCAACTTACACGAACATAGAACAATGTTTAGCGCTAACAATTGAAGAATGTGCCATAGAAGAAATGATCGCAGCTGGTGAAGAAGAAAAAAGGCTAGCCATTTTAAATGGTGACGTAGACGAGGGTGGGTATCCTTTGGTAACGGTGGTTGCAGATGGCTCTCGGGCAAAGAGGTCATATAAAAGTGGATTTAGCTCCTCATCTGGTGCGGGGTGCATTGTTGGACTGCGAACTAAAAAAGTTTTATTTCTGGGAGTGAGAAACTCATATTGCTGCATTTGTGCTAGAGCTAAAAAAGTACATATAGAAGTATCTGAGCACAGGTGCTTCTAAAACTGGTATGACAGTGCTAATGCCATGGAAGCTCACATTATAGCAGAAGGGTTCTCGAGAAGCATGGAAATGCATGGATTGAAATTCAACAAACTGGTTGGTGATGGAGACTCCAGCATCATGAAAAAAATAATGCAACAAATGCCATATGGGTCCAACCTCATAGTACAAAAAATAGAGTGCAAAAATCACTTGCTTCGCAATTTTTGCAACAAAATTAAAGCACTTGGAAAAAAAACCAACAACGCTAAAGGCTTTGTACCAGTTCACATAAGAAAAAAGGTTGATGCAAACGTTTTACGCATGAGAAAAGCTATAGTTGGAGCAGTAAATTACAGAAAAGAGCAAGAAAACACGGCACAAAGTGATAAAGTAAAAAATCTGAAAATGGACATAAAAAATGCCGCAAACCATGTGTTTGGTGATCATAAAAAATGTTCGTCATACTTATTGCAAGTCGGAAAAGTATACTAATGATCCAAATTTAGTAATCGATCTTCAAGATTGTGGAATATGGACTGATATCCAACAATTATTGTTGTCTCTAATATCAAATGCAGAAAGTCTTATTATTGACGTGACAAATAACACTGTGGAGCAATTCAACAACATTATCGCCAAATTTATAGACGGGAAAAAGAGTAAATTTTACTAGAAGAGGATCATACCAAGCAAGATGTTTTGGAGCAGTAACTTCATGGAATAGTGAAATGGCAACCCATTCACGAATACAGAAAAAAATCCAAGGCCACAGTCCTGGCAAATACACGAAGCACTTTATAGAAAGAAAACAACGTTCGAAGGAGAAAACACAAAGGTGTCGAAAAAGAAAACTAAAGTATAACGAAAACACGACAGAAAAGAGAAAAAAAGTTACAGGGCCCGATGAAAATTATGGTCAATTGGAATTAGAACCAGATATGCCACCTGAATTGTTTGAAACGAAAAAAGGGGAATTTCTGAAAGAATTATCTCAATCGAATAAGGAAGAACTCGAACGGAATACTGTGGGCCAAAGCGATAATAATTTGTGGGCAATTGAAAGGCGTAAGCGGCTGACATCATCTAACTTTGGAAAAATATGTAAACTGCGGCCAAATACTTCAGTTGCGGGAGTATTAAACTCGTTACTGTACTCGCAATTTAAAGGAAATATGGCCACAAATTATGGAAAAGAAAATGAAAACCAAGCAATAGACCAATTTACAAAAGAAACAAGATTACAGGTGTCCACCTGTGGACTATTTATCGATGAAAATAAAAACTTTTTAGCAGCGAGTCCGGATGGCCTTATCGGTAAGGATTCTATAATTGAAGTTAAATGCCCTTATAGTATAGCAAATATGTCACCAGAAGAGGGAATTGAACAAAAGAAAATTGATTACTGTAAAGTTGAAGACAATGCTTTAACATTAAAACGGAATCACAATTACTTCTACCAAGTACAAGGCCAGTTACATATTACTCGTCGTAATTACTGTTATTTTGTTGTGTGGAGTCCTAAAGGTTTGCTGTATGAAAAAATTGAGAGAGACGATTCGATCTGGCAAAAAATCGAACCACTGTTAGAAAACTTCTACCACCAATGCCTTTTACCAGAAATAATTGACGGTCGCATATCAAGAAATTTACCGGCGAGAGAAAGGTCTAAACCATAAATTGTTTTAATTTCATTATCTAAATGTGTAGAACAGTTAAAATTTTGTACAATAAAACGTTTACAAACAAAAAAATATTTTTTAATAACTGAAGGATAGTAAGCGACTCTCAACCGTAAGTTTGAAACAGAAAAATCAGAAAAAAGTATGGTCACATCTAGGAATTGAATCCAATATTCCGGTCAATATTCATCCTAGACTTGCAGAATGTAGATGTCGCACATTAAATAAAAATGGTTAAATTTATCCAAGACATCAGCATTTAGTTCGAGATGAATCTTGCAATCACACATAAAGAAAATAAAAAAAGCGTTAAGAAAATGAAGATAATGTTGGCAGTTTTTAGTCGAAGTATTTATACAGTTAAATATGACCGATGGGAATAGGGTCCCATTAGCTCAGTTGTAGAGTATCGCCCGTCAAGGCCAAGATCCTGGGTTCAATTCCTAGATGTGGCCGTATCTTTTTTGTTTCAAATTTTTCAATTGAGAGTTGCTAAAATTGAGGTGTCGGTTTGTCCGTAACAGGTGTTTCTTTTTCAAAGACTATTTGACGTAAACAAATTAAATTTGGCACAATTGTGAGTAAGTAAGCTCGGTAAGTATTGACATACTCGAGATAAGTCTCTAAACAGAAAAAAAAATATATATCGATAACTCGGGAAAAGACAACACTAAGGTATCGATATAATTTTAACAACGCCACATCACTTCGCTGACTGTATACGTATTTATCAAAACCCTCGCCCCCCCCGGATACTGAGCGAAAGGGACAACTGCGCGTCGGGCTGATAATACCTAAATAAAATCTTCAAAATCGAGGTTTTGTATTCCCCATTTTTCTTCTCCAAAACTGGACCGATTTTAAAGTTTTTTTTTGTTAACTATATTAGAAGAGAATATTCTATGTCGGTACGTTTTGCTTTTTTTAAAAATACATTGCTTAGTTTGTATACTGAGCGTCTATTGATGGCGTTCAAACCAGGCAATTTTAACGATTTTTGAATGGTTATAACTCCTATAAGAAGTAACTTATCAAAAAAAGCAAAACGTACCGACACGCTAGTTGTCGATATCTATATTATGTTAAAAAATATTTGCCCTAGTTTCAAAATCCAGAGAGGAAAATGGGGAATACGTTTGTATGGAAAAAACGACCGCCCGGTTTCCTCTTAACATGATTATTTATCTTCTTTTATTTTTTCATGTTACACCTCACAAGAGCACCCCTGTTTGTATGGTGTTAAGGCACGGGAACTATATCACCACCTGCCTGGGCAGCGTTGAGAGGTAGGTCTAGGTAGGGGCTGTAGGGAGAGATTTATTTATACGGGTCTTGAAGAGGCCTGGATTATATAAAGGGGAAACAACAGATGCCGGTAACTCGTTCTATATGCGAGCCGCCTTAAAAAATTGACCCGTTCTCGTGAAGCTGTCATCAACAGAGTTTCGCATACGTGCATCGGTGCACTGGGGATCAATGCTGATAGTTCATTCGAGCAGGATCCGTTGAAATACCTGTAGAACAGACTCAGCATACCTACAATGCTCCTGTGCATTAGAGATGGCTACCGGGCTGTTAACAACGTGTTGTCAATCGGACGGACCGCCTTCCTTTGTACATAATCAAGCAAGTTTATCAAGAGTAATAATCATTGTACATTGTTTGGGTGAATGTATGTATCAAAAAAAGAATTAATAAATAAATAAAATAAAGTTTTGGAGCCCAGCCCAGGGGTGCCTCCCAAATTCAATTGTTGGACGTATTCGAGATTTGTACAGGGTTAACAGTTGGTCACTATTGAAGAATCTACTAGCCCTGTCCAAGAAGCCGGTTTTTTGGAATCCAAATTTACTGTGGCTTCGATGGAGCCCCGGTACTTGATTAAATAATGTTTTTAACTACATGGTAAGTATCCCGCACGGAAAATAAGTCATTGGCAATATAAGGTAAGTAAAACGGTTAAAAATCGCAGAACATCTCTGAGTAAAGAAAGGGACTTAAATTGAAATTTAATAAACGAACGAAGGATCCTAATATAACATTAATCAATACAGTTAGGAAAATTATTTGTTCCTCACTTTTCAGTATGTTTACAAGACCTGAACAATATAACAAAATAAGTCAAAAGCATCCACGTCATAATAAAACAATAACGAAAACATCGCCATTTAATGCTGGGAAAACAGGTTTCGACTGTAAGTACCTCACATAATAATGAATCTTTTATCACAATTATTTTCTCAGTAAATCGGATTTACTAGTAATAAATTATTTTGGGCACCATGCCTAAAGAAAACCGTGTTTTGAAGAGGTCAAACCTGTCCAAAAAGAGGGCATGTTAAAGTAGGGCATATATAGTGGGTAATAAAAAATAACATTTGCTGATAAATAATTTATTAACAATTAGGTATTAAATTCTAAGGGATGACAGGTTTCGCTTAATGGTAGTAGGAGTGGGCGGGAGCGGCATGAGTGTAGGCGGGGGCGGCATGAGCATAGACGGGGGCGGCATGAGCGTACACAGGGGCGGCGATGATCTTCTTGACGGCAACGGGGTGCTGTCCGGGCTCCTTGTGGACGACAGCGTTGAATCCGCTGTGGGCATCTGCGGTGTATTCTACAACACGACGGCTTCCGTCAGCCTCGATCAGAGAGTAAGATCCTTGTACCTGGTCTCCGTGACGGGACTCCTTCTGGCTCTTGATGTCACCGGTGTGCTCATCATGGACGGAGTATTCGAAGTTGTATTCAGCAGGAGCGTACTGCTCTTCCTGGGCGTAGTGGACCTTGTGGACCTGGGGGGCGGAGTAGTGGACTTGGGGGGCGGAGTAGTGGACCTGGGGGGCGGCATAGTGAACCTGGGCGGGGGCAGCATAGTGTCCCACGGGAGCCAGGAGACCAGCGTTGGCTACGGCCACGAAACAAGCGAAAGCGAGTACCTGTAATATTTATGACATATTAGAAATATGAAGCACGTTGAGCATTTAATAAGGGTGCGATGAAAAGAGCTTAGTAGTGACATTGTTCACTAAAATATTCTTGTGTTAAATATTGTTATGTTTTTGTGGAAGAAAAATCGTTATATTATTGACAAATTATGTAAAGACGAATACCATACGTACTTTGAAAACCATTTTGATTGTGTGTTGGACTGTCGTTGAAAACTAACTGTACCTAATTGAAACCCAAAGCTCCCCTTATATAGTTCGACATTTCCCCACCATTTAGTCTTATCACCAGCTTGCATTACCCACATGGGTATATTTTATTAATGTCACAAAATGAAACTGTATACTTTGTAACGAAGGCGTTCTATTATGCAACGTTTCACAACATTCACTCCAGTTTCGCATGATACAGTTAATATTCAACATTCATTCATGTGTACGTACGTACAGGTTCAATTATTATCGGGTACAATTTGATACAATATACCCATTACACACTGGTCATGGGGACATTGAAATTGACCGCGTTTCGAACCAGAATATGCAGTTTGACGACTTGCGTGTACCTGCGAAAGTGGCAGACGGAAAAAATGTACTGGACTTGCAGTAAACAGGGCGAGCGTTTCGTTATCTGAATTAATGATCTCTAGCCAAGGTCGTCTGCCTATTTTCTTTTTGAACAAACATTCGATTAATCCTGGGAGTAGTTATTATATCAACCCGTTTAAAAACATTCTAGAGCTGTTCAAAAATGTTTTAATAAATTTGTACAATATTTCAAATACTGCATTAAAAAGGCATATTTTTAAAATTATTTGAATTAATTTGTCATTTATTTATTGTTTTGGAACATTGACAGAGTATTAAAATCATCATATTTATAAAAATAGCATTGAATAACAATGTTTGTGCCTTAATAAAAAGTTTTTTAATAATTTGATAATTTCAGTGTCAAAATTAAAACATATACCTATATCTATACCCATTTTCAGTACCCACTTAAGGCGATCCACCGGCTAAAATTCTAACGAAATCAGGCGCTCCTTATGCAGATGGCGACAAGGTTGAGATTCCCGCTTAACATCGGCCGCATGTTTCGATTTACGCAACAAAACCATCACCAAAATGCGTGTTTTATTCTATTCTGTAAAGCTCAGATATAATTATTAAAATGTTTTACTGTCATATTCTAAAAAACTTAATTTACTACATTTAACAATACGACAATATCGGAAAGGGGGTTCATAAGTGGGAGAGTTTGGGTTTCAAACATTTTTTTAATGTTTGACACTTTATTTTTTTTAGACTTATATAAAGACACACCAAAAAAATGCCCGGTTAAACTAAGGGTCAAGGTGTTTTCCACTTGCAGTATTTAATTACTACGATATTTCTAGGACATCAAATTCTCAAACCGAAAACACATGAATTTTGCACAACTTCCTATTGTATCGCCTTAAAAGATTTTTTTCTCTCTCAGATGCTAAAAAGCTGAAAAATGGGTGCTTTTTTGATATTATCCCATTCACAATATCATTTGAACAACCGGCTAAAAAGAGGAATTAACCAATAATTAAACCTAATAGAAGCCCCCGACTGTATGGAGATGTTTTTACTCTATCATAGTTTAACCCTAAACATTCATTTACTTTTTATTGTCAACTTTAGTATATTTTACAATTACGGAAGACATAAACCGATGGAAGAGTGGAGTGAGTGTGTCTGTGTGCACGAAGTGAGATAAATTTTATCTTTCTTAGATGAAATAGATAAAACATTATCGTGTAATTAATCCAGTAATGTTCTTGCCACTCCTCCTCGATCTACCCAAGGTCGTAAGTCTTGGACTTTCGGATGGATTGAACATGTCGAAAACATCTTGACGTGGATGGGTGATTGCTACTCGTTAGATAAAAACACTGTCGTTGCTAATACCGAGTATTTTCTGACGAATAACACAATGGCCTAGCGAGGCTTAAATATCGCTACAGTAAGATAATGAAGGTTGTTGTTTACTGAAAATTTCATGAGAAAAGAAGAACTAATTATGCAGTTGATGTTATTTATTTATTTCTTACAGTTTAAAAAAAAATTCGCAAAAAAATGTAACCTTACTGGGGTACCCCGTTCTAAGGTCACATTGTACATGGTTTTATATAAAGAATGTGAATTTGGTCAAGTATATTTTAAGTTTGATAAAAAAATTTAATTAAGATTTCGTAATTATATTAAACTATTACTAGAGGAACATAATAATGCAATAAGATTAATAAGAATTCTAAAAAAATATTTGAAAACATGCCGTGACCGTAAAACCCTGTTTGGTTGCAACTTAATTGATAACTTAATATTAATTATTAATCATAAAAAGATGATGACTTGATTTGAGGATATTTTTTATATTTTTGGCTGCATTTGTTATACAATAAGTAACTAACTAATAACTATTGAAACAAAAAATAAATTTTGATGAATTTTTTTTTAGTTATTATACTGATAATGTTGCTATAAATAATGAACAATTTCCAATATTTATTTTTTTAACAGATAATCTATTTGATTGCCCTGTCTGGGGTCCAGGAGTTAATCAATTTTCTTTTAAATCGGTGTGTTAAAATTTCTAGGTATTTTCTGTTAATTGATTGTAAACAGGTATAAAAAGTACCACCTCATCGTAAAATGTCATCTTAATTAGTTAATTTAATTTCGGCAACTTTACAGAAGAGAGAAACTGTTTATTTATAAACTAGTTTGAATTTAAGAATTTTGAAATACGATTTGAATCTTCTTTACAAACATAATACAATACTGCAATAAACTTTTTGTTTTCTTATAAAATAAAATAAAGTTTCACTACAATTTTAGACTGCTTTTGTTAAAAGTATTAAGAAATATAAGATTTATTTATTCGAAAATTCAGCTATGCCGGCCTCCGTGTTTGATTGGTTACGATCCTGGGCTACGAATTCGGAGAACTCGGGTTCAAATCCCGGAGTACGCAAGTAAATGTTATTTAATAATTTATTAATTAAAAACAATACATATTATATTTGCGGCATGTTCCGGAGTGGTAAATACTTTCAGTGAAAGATCACCATTCAGAATAGAAACGTTGCTTGAAATGGCTTTAGCCGTGATTGGTGACCAGATCTGAATAGCTAGGTACTTCCTCTACCCTATATCCTTTATCTTCCCAATACCTCCAGGCTCACAATATACTCTAATTGGGGATGACATAGTATCTCTGGCTCCCGACGGTTGGGAGCAGTTGGGACTCTTGTGCGGTACTAACATAAAAAAAATGTATAAAATAACCTTAACAATTTTTTTTTGTCGAGATTTTTTTTATATTTTATTTTTGTTTATTCCTTGCTATTTCTTTGACTTGATGCGATTTTTTGTTAACTTATGTTATAACGTATAAGGAAAATATGTTAAAAGATGGTATTCATGTTTCAATTTGTGAAAGAGTGAACTTAAAAATTTTACTAATTAAGGTGACGAAAAATATGTCAATATGTTTTTTTATTGAATTATTGGGCGTTTCTGGCTATTAAAATTACACAACTCTGTCCGATAAGGTGGCAAAATATGTATGTCTTCAATCTACCTATGTGTATACGAGTATTTAAATATGTTCTCATTAGCTTTAATATTTAAACCGCTGCCTACGTGTAAACATTAGTTCGAATTTAATCTCAGATAAAAAAGTCCGATGAGTGTGTGCACGATTGGTCACACTTTGTCAATTTTATAATCAGATTGATATTGTCACGTTGATTGACTTGCATTAAGATTTGGTGGGGTTACTGACACGAAAAACTAATTTGGTATATAAGTTAGGCTTTGTTTTAGACTAATTACAGTTTGTCCCTAACAGTAGTCAGACATTTACCAAAATGGCGTTCAAAGTAAGTCAATTTAAAGAAATATCTTATAAAAATAAGTGTGAATTTTTATTTGTCAAAAGATTCATGCGCAATGTGCGAACCATTTGAGTTTTACTACACGATATAAAAAAATACATCTAATTACTTATAAGTATTTTTAGTCCCCATAAACCAGTTGTACACTATATTATGGTACAGAGAATAAGATATCTATACCTACGAATCATTTTTATAATCAAAACAATTGAAAAAAAATAGAACAACGCTTTGATTTTTTGTACAATTTTTGACAGTCTGTATGTATTTTTTGACAGTATGTATTAAAAGCTCATGAAGGAAATTACGATGCAAGCCATAAACTGTTTCCTTGGAATTATGAATAGCATAGAAATGCGGTACAAATTGCTCAGCCTTCGAAAGCTTAATATAATGTACTCGTATAAGAAAACAACTTTTTTATTTAAAGAATACGTGTCAAAATGCCTTATTTGACAAAAGTTATGTAATATTTGCAGATTCTCGCTTTCGTTAGCTTCGTAGCTGTGGCCCAGGCTGGCCTCCTTCCCGTAGGACAGGTCCATTATGCCGCCCCCCAGGTCCACTATTCCGCCCCACAGGTCCACAAGGTTCACTACGCCCAGGAGGAGCAGTACGCTCCTGCCGAATACAACTTTGAATACTCCGTCCATGATGAGCACACAGGAGACATCAAGAGCCAGAAGGAGACCCGACACGGAGACCAGGTGCAGGGATCCTACTCCCTGATCGAAGCTGACGGAAGCCGTCGTACTGTAGAATACACCGCTGATGAGCACAGTGGCTTCAACGCCGTCGTCCACAATGAGCCCAACGTACACCAGGTTAAGGTTATCAAGCCCATCCTGAAGGTGGCCGCCCCCGTGTACGCTCATGCCGCTCCCGCTTACAAGGCATACGCCGCCCCCACCCAGTCCTACTACCACCATTAAACCGAAAGTCTCCTGCCAAACAAACTGTTAAATTATGATTTAGTAACTTATTAATAAATTATTTTGAAATATTGCTTATTTTAATGTGTACCAACCCAAAGCTTACAAAAATGTTTGCATTAATCATTTTAATTTACGCGCTTTCAGAATCTACTACCAGAAAGTTGTATGATTGCCAATGTACGTTTATGGAACATTCCAGCAGTCTTTTTTCATTAACTTAACCCCCTGAGACTTAAATTAAACCTGGCAGCGATAAAACACATGGATTTGATGCTTGATAAAAACTTGTTCTATATGAAAAATTATGGTGCAGTTTTTTTCCAATGCTTAAAAAATGACGTTAATAAAAACAAAGGCAGCGGCAGTAGAGATTAAACAAACAAAAATATACTTGACAAAATGTACACATGGCTACCAAATGAACGACCAAATAAAACCTAATAAAAAAAATCACGCAATGCCATTGATGTCAGCAAATGGAAAAAGAAAATTTTCAATTTTTTTTTCGTCCTGGATAGGGAGGAAATTTCTTGGAAATCTATGTTTTTTCAGATATACGTACTGTGTGAAAGGGTTAACTAAAATCCTGGCATACCGTCGCGTAATGTTTCCGAAGGGATAATCACTGGTGACATTATCATATACGGACATGATTAATCGTCTTGCTAAACATCGTAGGTATATAAGGTACAACGAATTTATCAGAGCTCGCGGTTGGAAATACATCACTTATCCGCTGCGTGATAGTTAAAAAAACTGTAGTAATCAATTGATGGATAAAGAGAGAAGTGGGAATGATGGGATGCCTGCTAACGAAAATCAATAATGTAAGGGCGAATGCAGAAAATTTTGTTATTTTTGGACTGAATGCAGTACCGACTCACTCATAAAACAAACTTCCAAGGAAGAAAAACAACTAATTCACGACGAAGTTTTAATATTATAAGATATTGCAGGGAGGAATGCAACTAGCGGGAGGAAGAAAGATAGTAGACTGATTGCAGTGGGAAAGTCATCCCTGAGGCGTATGTGGCTTGACGTCATATATAATTGAAATACGAAAGACGCGATCTGAAAGAGTACATAGCCCATATAAACGATGCAATGTAAGCGTATGTATTACGGCAATTGAATGAAATAAAATTAATTCTAATTTTGAAACTGTTGTTTGTTACGTAACTGAATTACTAATTACTTCTAGGCGCTTGTTAAAAGGCACCTAGCTCCTGGTAAAACTTCCGCGAATCGTCCACCGACTCGGATGATATACGATTTGGCAAATGATGCTATTTGAATAAATTAGGAAATTGTGACGAATCATGTAAGTGATAAAAAATACACAAGAATATGCTTACGTTGGTCGTGAGAAAAATGTTAAATTATTTCATAAACATGTTCATTTTAAATTTTTCCGTTGACAAATTACTAACAAGTAAACGAAAATAAATTGTTTTGTTCAAATGACTATGTTAATAAATAAATATGTACACTGCACATAAGTACATATTGTATCCTGATAAAGAAAACATTGTTTTTGAAATATGTAGATATTTATTTATAAAAATAGTGTTTTAACCAAATGATTTATTTTAAAATGGTGCCACAAAGTCATATTGCGTTTATTGAAGTTTATCATAATATGTACGAGTATATTACGCTCACAGGGCCCTGTTCGGCCTTCCTTGGCGATGCAGCGCCTCGCTTATGTTCGTAGGCGGAAGGTTGCATGGGTTCGCTGCTTTGATGCGCCACAGAATAGCCGGGACGAGTCAGCGCTAATGGAGATCTCTGGATCCAGGTCGTCGCCTAGTGGTAGGGCGCGCCCCTACACTACAGATGAAGAATTTTCCCCAAGCCACCGTAGTACTAAATATGTTCACCTATTTATTAAAAAGAATGTTTTTTGTATTTTTTTTCTACATCATGTAATTTATTTAGACGTATTCTATTATATGGCAGAGTATTACACTCATCGCTTTGTTAAGCTGAAATAAACGCATTATTATTTTTAACATGAGTAGTTTATCAGGACTCTCATTCTATCTTGTTTCACTAATTTGTTTTGTTACATAGATACTACTTCAGACTAGTACATAAATTAAGTACTCTTGGAATAACCGGGAATATTTTGAGATGGTTTGAATGTTATCTACAGAAAAGAAAAATATCGGTTAAACTCAATTCACACTTTTCATACCAGTTTGAAATCTTCAGCGGCGTTCCACAGGGGTCACATTTGGGACCAGTATTGTTTTCCTTGTTTATCAACGACATAACTACTATTTTTGATGGAGTTATGATACTCCTATTCGCTGATGATCTTAAAATTTACACAACTATTACTAATCTCAATGACTGTTACGTATTGCAATTGAATCTTGAGGGTTACAAGAGTGGTGCATTCGTAATGAACTGTTTCTCGATATTGAAAAATTTCAATCTATAACTTTTGTTCGAATTAAAAATCCCATCACGTATCAATTTAGCATCAACAACATTCACCTAAAAAGGGTTTGAGCAAATAAAAGACCTTGGTATAATTTTTGACAGCAAACTAACTCTTATTCCCCACATTAATGAAATAACTAATAAGGCCATGAAATGTTTGGGATTTATTTTTGAACGGTGAACGATTTCAAATTAATTAAATGCTTTAAATTACTGTTCACTTGATTGGTGAGAAGCAATTTTGAGTATAATTCCACAATCTGGGCTCTATTTTGCCACATTCAATTTCTTCGATTTATTAATTACAAGTTAGGTATTCCAATCGAAATCTTAATTATAAATTTTTAATGAACCTACTTAACCTAACTAATTTATCATCTAGGCGCACAGTGAGCGATTTTGTATGTCTCTTCAAAATAGCAAATGGCAGATTGGACGGCCTGGATTTAACGAGCCTTATTACCCTGTGTATACCTATCAGTAATATGAGACAGATGGCTCTGTATAACAATCCAGCGTCTTCAAATAATTATTTCGAGAATTCACCTATTCAAAGATTGCACAGACTTGGTAATGAGTTTAGTTCAATTGATGTTTACCGTTGCAACACTGTGTCCTATCTAAAAATCAGTGTATTTGAATGTTTTTATTAAATTTATTAAGTTTTTTTGTTTTTTTTTTCATGTGTACCGTTTTTATTGTTATTTTTATTATGTTATGTTTCTGTAAAATACCCAACCAGGAAAAATAAAGGTTTGTTGTTTTATAAACACATATATTATAAACTTTTCATGTTTTACAATGTCATAGTAATTATAAATCTACTGCAATTTAGTTTTTTTTTCATGTGCATCTTTTTTTGTTATATTTATTATGTTACGTTTCTGTAAAACATCTAATCAGGCATAATAAAGGTTTGCTGTTTTCTAAACACTTATATTGTAAACTGTTCATGTTTTACAACGTCATGGTAGTTATAAATCTCCTGCCTTTATTACCCACCTATTGCGCTGAAACTAGCCACTAACATAGTATCTACCTTCTCACTTCTTTTATACTTATGTTATAATATTATGGACTTAACTACTTTTTATACTCTTTTGTAGAACCTGCTGCTATAATATAAGCACAGGTTAAACTATTATTCATTTCGATAATTACGCTGTAACTACATACTGTTATATTGTACCTACATACTTCTTTTACACTTTATGTATTATTTTATGTATACATTATTGTACTCCCTTGTAAAACTATGTGATAAATGTATCAATATGCAAAAGCCTTCTAGGCGTGAATAAATAAATAAACAAATAAATAAAAACTAATTTAAAAAGACGGTAAATACGAAATACAGTAACGATTTGAAAAAAAACATTTTTAAAAATACTGGAAAAAATTAATAAACAAATAAACAATCTTTCACATATCTTCACTGATCACTTAGCCGAGTAACCGCCCATCTCTCGCCCGATCCTAACTGTCCAATATTTATTGATTTAAAAAATATTTTTGGTAACAAAACACAAAAAAAAAGGTTTATCGGGTATGTTCTGATGAATCTTGTGTAGTATCTATATGAATACAAGTGAAGTAATCACTCTGAAAAACAAAGCATCTTCATTATCCAATTGACTGTTGTTTTCAAATAAACATTCGGTAGTCGTTTAAATTAACCCATGTGTATTTATTTCTGACCTTAGAACGGTAACATACATTCAACATTCGTCTATGAGCGAAGTCATTTAGCATAATTGAGAAATTTCTTCATGTGTCACATGGAATAGTTGCTAGTTGCTAGTTGCTAGGTGATAATATGAGATATTGCTACTACTGGTGGGAGCTGGGCGTTTGACGTATTTATAGACAGCTTTGAGACTTATGTGGTACAGTTTGATTTCAACTACAGACAAAATGGCATTCAAAGTAAGTTCCTTCCTAATATTTTTAATAACATACATAGTGTTAAGTGTAAACAAATTTATAAATCAATTAGACAAATGGTATTTCTATCCACTACATTTTTTAAAGAACAATCGGCCGGTTACAAAATCACATTTGTCGAGAGAATAGAAAAAACAGTTTTTTTTTTACAATTTTATTTTAACAGCTAAACTTTTACAGGTATCTGTTTTAAGGGTAAACGAAACGTATTACGCGCTCACAGATGGTGCTAAATGAAATATTTTATAAAAAAACACATTTACCTGTTAAGGCTTTAAAATATTGAAACGAATTATTTTTGACGGGTACATGTAATATGAAATAGTATAAATTTTTATTGTAGGTTTACAGCTCAAGTCCCACAAGAAACTTATAAAAATACAATGCATTATTGTAAAATTAACATATGCAGTATTTTTATAAGTTTCTTGGAAGACTTGATATTTAAGCTTATGACAATTTATTCCATTCCATATTCTGTATGCACAACCGTCAATAAAAAAATAATCTCGTTTATCTTTAAATAGTTCTAAATCTCAGCGTGTATCACGTTTCATTTACCCTTAATGGAATAACTTTTGTACTTACGACTGAAGGAGTCGTTAGCAGTCAAAATAAATCTTTTGACTAGAATAAAGTGTTAATTCAATTCAATCCAGTTATTACTAGCCCCAATGCTATAGTTATTATTTACGAAAATTAAAAAACAAGTTGTTTCAATAGGGCTAAATTATAAATAAAATCTCATTTAAACTATTGACTTAACCTGTTTACACGGAATTATAAATTCGATTATTGACACGCCTGAACTATTACATTTCATTTATTTTCATGAACTACGTAAATAAACATGGAGGTATTATTTGCCTTATTATTGTGACAACTCTAATACTGTATCACAGTTGTATACTCCCGTTCGCCGTATACAGGATTTAGGTAATAATTTATAACAAAGATATTGCCGACATACGAGTATTTCAGACATCAATAACAAAATATAAACAAATCTTAGTTAAATTTATTTCAGCTAGTTGAACTAGTCTAATCGAATAAATTACCCAGCTCTGCTTCGAACCGATTTAATTTATTATTATCTTAATTGAGTATTATGATTTATTATTGAATTATTTTATTCTAACTTACTGTCTACGTAGGAATTATTAAAAAAATTATTCCATGAATTTAATGTTGATCATTAAATTAATCATTAAAATATCTCCATTAAATACTAACTTCTTTGCTTCTGACTATTTATATTTTTGTTATGCCATTCTTTATTTGCATATACTTGTATTTAAAAAATATATTAGGTGTTATATTTTTATTTTTATTTATATTTACATTACAACATTACTATACAACGCATCGTAGTGATAAAAAATTTAAGGCGCGAAGCACAATTTGGGCGAAAATAAAAAAAATAATAATTATATGAAGAATAAATAAACTAGATCTAATTGATATCCTAATATGTTAAACATTAAACAGAGTTAAAATATTTTCCCCTTTTCAGGTACTCGCTTTCGCTTGTTTCGTGGCCGTGGCCAATGCTGGTCTCCTGGCCCCCGTGGGACACTATGCTGCCCCCGCCCAGGTTCACTATGCCGCTCCCCAACAGGTGCACTATGCCGCCCCCCAGGTCCACTACTCCGCCCCCCAGGTCCACTACTCCGCCCCCCAGGTCCACAAGGTCCACTACGCCCAGGAAGAGCAGTACGCTCCTGCCGAATACAACTTCGAATACTCCGTCCATGATGAGCACACCGGTGATATCAAGAGCCAGAAGGAGTCCCGTCACGGAGACCAGGTACAAGGATCTTACTCCCTGATCGAGGCTGACGGAAGCCGTCGTGTTGTAGAATACACCGCTGATGCCCATAGCGGATTTAACGCTGTCGTCCACAAGGAGCCCGGACAGCATCCCGTCGCCGTCAAGAAGATCATCGCCGCCCCTGTGTACGCTCACGCCGCCCCCGTGTATGCCCACGCTGCCCCTGCGTATGCTCATGCCGCCCCCGTCTACGCTCATGCCGCCCCCGTCTACGCTCATGCCGCCCCTGCTCACTCCTACTACCATTAAACCCAACCTACCAAAACGAATGTTAAATTATGATTTAGTAAATTATTAATAAATTATTTTGAACCCACCCATTGTTTCTTCTAATTTCATATGTTTTTATATACGTGCATCGATCGACATTTGACATCTACGGAGAAAATATTTATTAATTTTATCTAGACAGTTCCCACAAAACATGTGCGCCATTCCCAAATAGCAAATAAATATTTTAGACTTCAAAAGAGCAAAATAAAGTCGACGAAATCATCTATGACTGAATATATATTCGAACGATTCCATTAATGTTTAGCTATTATTTTGTACTGTTTCGCACTTCTGTAGCTCATGCGTTGCACTCCTCTGGGGGTGTTTCGAGAATCAAGAAGCTATTCACTGACTTCCAAAGCAGTGTTTTGGTCATTATTATTTACGGTATAACATTTTTAATTCTACTCGAAATTTGTAATCCCCAAGGGAATGAAGAAATTATGGAAAAGAATCCATTGGAAACATTGATGTAAGCAGCGGCGGTTCGTGGTTCATTGATGGTTTAAACGCAGATTGAAAAAAATTGAAAAAAAAAATCCCTCATCTAGATGTAAAAATTCTATCTTGGTCTGTTCTATTAAAATATATATGTCCCCCTAGTTCTAAATGAATTTTTCTATCACATGCAGCAGAGATTAGCAACCTAGCAACAGGTAACAATTCAGCGATTCATTAAAACGTCCGTCGTCAATAAATAATATAATGTCGTAGGTTACAAAAAAAAAAAATTTAAATCGTAAGCCACAATTTACGCAAGAAACTGTTCTTTTTTGTAGAAAAGGGTAACACCTTCAGTAATTAACTTATTTTAATAACAATTTAAAACACGATTATCACAGAAAAAGAATCCAGTGATTTTTGCAATATTCTATTCCGTAAAAATGATCTCATCGTGCACCCAGGCGACTAGTAGATTCCCGAAGTTTGCAGGAAGTTTCATAGTCGTTGAATTAATAACGCACCTATGGGATTAATTTCGCTCTCGCGCAGTATTACCTAAACGGACTGGTGGATTTTTTGGCACGGAATTTGAATCTAGAGCTCTTTAAAGTGTGGTACAATATTATGATACAAGTTTGTCTTATTTTTATTTATTCTTACACTTTAGAGAAAATCGTCACTGTTTGTAAGCATATGGTATCTTGTAACCTTTTTTTGTTCTTAAGAACTTGATTTTAGCGTCGTTGGCCTATTGAACATTTGACATTTAATGTAGGAGGAGAAGGATCAATATTAGTGCATTAGACAGGTATGATTAATAACATGTTGAATACGTGTGAACTTCTAATAGTCTCGTCAAATAAAAATGTATGTTATTTATGTTATGAGGAATTGAAAATTCAAAAAGCTAGTAAAATATTTGAATAAAGTTAAATTTTTCGGAGGTATTTTTTAATTATTCTGAGAGAAGGGAGATGTAAAGGAATAGTAATATAAGTATTGAGAAATTATGAAAAATCTGCATTGTTTGGATATTACCTAAATTTTGAATTTTAAATATTTATAGGTTTTAGAAAAACCCACCAACAACCATGCGGTTTAGATTTGCATTACTCCCGTGAGCACTCAGGCCACAGGCCCATTGTTCTATCTCCCATTTTACCTTACTCCTTTGACAGTAACCGCCCGTTTAATGTTCATCAGGGTTGTCATCGGATATTCGGCTCTTGATTTTATAATATGTCTTCCCAGGTAGCTGAGCCTTCTTCCCATCGAGGCGGTACATTGGCATCATAGGTGAATTGTAGTCTTTTCTTCCTCTTTAGGATGATTTTAATAAACTTGAAATGATAACCCTAAAATACTAAACATTGTGGTAGAAAAGAAAAGTAGGGTCTTAGTCTAAAAAGTTTGCTTTCAGTTATGGTGTTAAAAAATGAATAAAGTTTCATCTGAAAGAATATCAGGTAATTATGCGAATGTTATACAAACTACCTGAAATTACTATACATGAACAATTTCCGAATTATGCATCCATTTTTTTTGTCCGAAGTTTATTATTGACTAACTTTGAAAATCGTATGTTTTGTTATCTCAATATTTACTCGTATATTACTTATTCCGAGGGTGTAAAGAAAGGTTCAGTAATAATCATAAACAGCGACACTTAAATCTCAAACTCGTGTAAAAACTGAGATGTTACGTAATTTCTTTCATCAATAACGAAAAACATAAATACATTAATGTTTTAATTTTAATTAACTCCGATTCAATTTAACGTTATTTTTTTTTTTTTAATGATCACGTATTCATTATTTAAACAAAATGGTACAAAAAAGTTCTATTTGGTAATTATTATTACGCATGACAGCTGCTTCGCCTTCGGAAGGTATAATCAAACTCTTTGTAATAAATAATTAAAAATATATTTAATTACAAAATATTTTATTTTATTTATTCACCCATAAAAACACACCATATGGTGATGATACTGTGCATGTCTCGCTAGGAAATCCTGTGTTGACAGCAGGAAGTTTAAAACATAATCTCATATTTCAACAATAAAAGCCGGCTAACATTGTACCATTGGTAATAGAGCTAATAAAACAATATTTAAAAATCTCTTACTACCACCACTATAAGCGGAAGATGTTGCTTGTGTTGTGATTGAGGACTTAGTCAACCGAGGATAAAACTCATGACCCCTGGGTGAGACCCAGACCCGATGCCAACTCAACCACTGATCGGAAATTATATTAGTATCATTCAGACGGCCTCCATGGTCGAGGGGTAAGGCTCTCGACTACGATTCCGAAGGTCGCGGGTTCAAATCCCGGCGTGCGCAAGTAAATTTTATTTAATTAATTTGTGTTGTTTCACAAGTAATTAATTTAAAAATAATATATGGTATATTTGCGCACGTTCCAGAGTGGAAGATAAGTATCTCAGTATCGCCCTGGTGAAAGACCACCATTCAGGATTGAAACGTTGCTTGAAATGGCTTTTAGCCGTGTTTGGTGACTAGATCTGAATAGCCAGGTATTTTCCCCACCTTCCTCTTCCCCTTCTCCTTCCCCTCCGCAATACCTTCAGCCTCACAACATTCCCCCATTGGGAATGCCATAGTCTCACTGGCTCCAGACGGTTGGGAGCAGTTGGGACTCTTGTGCGGTGTTCATATAAAAAAAAAAATTGGCTACTTATACTACTTACCAGGAGGTTTAATTTTCTTTTATATTTGATCTGTTTTGGTTGGTGATCCAAGGCTCGGTGTCCAATTGGTGTATAATAACCATTGATAATAACTATTTTGTCTATTGCTTCAAAGTAATATATAAACCATAGTAATTACGAAGTATTAATTGAGTTAAGTAAGTAATTAATTGAGAAGTGTGTAATATTTCTGATTTTATTTTGATAAATGCTAAGCCCGTGCAAATTTAAAAAAAAACGTAATTATTTTTTTCCGTTTAAAAACACCATGTTTATCGTATGGCTAAATAATATTATCATTATTTATAATTAATAAATTATAACTCTCCGACGTCCCTCTCCCCATTAATAAAGTGATAAATACAAAGTATATTATTTAATTCATTTATTAATAATGACGCCACAAAGTGAATACAAATCGTTTGAAGAAATTATTTAATATTCCATCCAATAAATGAATTATAAATTGTCAAAACTAGACTATAAATTATTTTCTTCGAATCAACGAGTTTTAAACATTTTTACCTGAAAGGATATTCTTTTTAATTCGTTGTTATATGTTCGCTTTGTTAAAATTCTCATGTGTAGGGGTTACCCCTTTTAAGTGCCCCATCAGTGAACGATTTTTCCAAAAAAATGTCTAAAACAACCATAACAGCATCTAATGTTTATAATCTAAATCATGGAAGTATCAAACAACTTCATGATGTCTGCGAAACTAAAGAATATCTGTGTAATTATAATATGACCTTAAATTAACTGACCTACTGAAAGATAAATAAATATTTGAATTACGTGGGCTAATAATATTGACGCTAAGTTGTGTCACATTAATGACAGTTGTAAACGTAGCGACTGGTGGGGAGAGACGATTGGGGTATTTAAGTTGAGCTTTGTGACCGATATGGTACAGTTTGATTTAAACAGCAGACAAAATGGCATTCAAAGTACGTACTTGTTATATATATCATTACTTGTCTGCGATAAATAAATTCATGTACTTTCCTACAACTGTTGTGTTCATCTCATTGTATGTTACCCCACGACACAAATCGTCAAACAACGTTATTCTTAGTTCTGATTGACGATATAATAATACGTGAAGTGTTAAAAACCGTTTAAGAGATTGCTCCTTCTGTGATAAATTGAACATTTTACGATAATATTTTTTTGTTGTTGCTGTAAAAGCGATCCCTATTTGTTACTTTCAAGTGAAAAAAATAATAAATATTTTTTTCTTTTCAGGTACTCGCTTTCGCTTGTTTCGTGGCCGTGGCCAATGCTGGTCTCCTGGCCCCCGTGGGACATTATGCTGCCCCCGCCCAGGTCCACTATGCTGCCCCCCAACAGGTGCACTATGCCGCCCCCCAGGTCCACTACTCCGCCCCTCAGGTCCACAAGGTCCAATACGCCCAGGAGGAGCAGTACGCTCCTGCCGAATACAACTTCGAATACTCCGTCCATGATGAGCACACAGGAGACATCAAGAGCCAGAAGGAAACCCGCCACGGAGACCAGGTACAGGGATCCTACTCTCTGATCGAAGCTGACGGAAGCCGTCGTACCGTAGAATACACAGCCGATGAGCACAGTGGCTTCAACGCCGTCGTCCACAATGAGCCCAACGTACACCAGGTTAAGGTTATCAAGCCCATCCTGAAGGTGGCCGCCCCCGTGTACGCTCATGCCGCTCCCGCTTACCAGGCATACGCCGCCCCCGCCTACAAGGCATACGCCGCTCCCGCCCAGTCCTACTACCATTAAACCAAACCGACCCTAACGACTGTTAAATTATGATTTAGTAACTTATTAATAAATTATTTTGAACCCCTGAAACATTTTTTTCTTGTAATCCTTTTTTCGGACGCTCCATGTTTTTATAACTAAAAGCATTAATATTTAGTATTATACATGACATATACATGTATTTAATTAAGCATTTACATCTAATGTAGAAGTTTTTGTGGTAGAGATGTTTTTGCGAAGGTAGCCTCAGAATTCTATTTAAGGTGATGAATGTAGGAGTTATTTATAGGAACGCTTAAAGTTTTAATATATTTCAATGTAATTATGATTTGAAGTGAATCCCTATGTTTTGGAATGCAGAAGAATAAACAAATAGGTTCAAAATATGATATAATATCAATATTTTCACCAGATGTGTTCTTTTAATGTGGATAATGATATACGAATACCTACATATTTTATTCCCATTTTCTGCCATATTAATGAACATATTTTAAAGCGCTATTCTATGTGATTTAGGCCAAGTCCAATGTATTGAAGAATGGAAGAGCTGGCATTACAATTTAATGAGAGACATTACAATCGAAGTATTCGTAGATTTTTTTATACACACGCATCGCCACATATGCTTTTAATTTCAAGCCAATTACAACCAATATTAATATTAATCTTTATTAACCCCTGCAAAAATAACTAATCCTACACATATTATAAGATAAAATAATGATAAGACTTGTAATTTATTAGGTGATTATTATTTGAAGTTAGTGCGGCACAACATGTCTCACTAGGCAATGTTGCGTTGAGGCATTTTGTTAGTGTACTAAAAAATAACTGTGTTCATAGTGGTTACTTGTTTCATCGTGGTGAATAATAAATTATTATTATTAAAAATAATTAAAAAAATATTTTGTGTACACGTAAATTACTGTGTATCCCAATGGGGGAAGTTTGACTTCCGATACATATTGATGTTTATATATTAAGCAGTGGTGTACGCAAAATATTTCATATTAATTACATTCATTATGTCACCACAAAGTTTATTGATGAAATTATTATTAATATAAATAGATTGTTGCTTTAAGTTTGGATTTGAATAGTGCATGGATAAATAATATGTTCTGTGGTTATATGCTAAAAGTATGTTATATGTTTAATCAGTTAGGGTGAGTACACCGGTAAAAGTCCTACCATTACTGATTTTTAATAAAAAAAATACATTGTGTTTGAAAACTTTAAGGGATTCACTTTGTTCTGAAAGAATGTTGAAAATTCTTGTAGCAAAATATATAAACCTCGCAGATTTTTCTATATCCACATAGGAAATCATATTAGGTTTATTAGAGTTTAATTTTTAGTACTATGATTTAATTTCTCTTAGTATTAAAGGGTTAAATATAACACTTCAAAAAAACTTTCATATCCGGAGATACCAAATTGTTTTTGATGAGTTTAGATCGAGATAATGAAAGTTAGATTGATTTATAAATAAATCGAACGAAAAGTTCAGCTTTCTGAAATTATCGATATTTCGTGAAAAAAACTTAAGCTTTATCGATTTAAGTTTGTATCATATGAAGGAATAGCTCAATATATTTTGCTTTCCACGAATTAAAAATAACAACCTCTTCTTTCCTTTAGCCATTGTCAGAAGAATATATATATTATTGTTTATCCGGTCTTCTAATCCAGCGGGTTTTCAAAGATTTCGGATACCATTTTTTTCCTAGAAATAGATAAATATTCACAAAAAGGCTTACCATATAATATTACCTTTTTATTTTTTCTCTTTGTTTCTTAAATTAGATTTTTTTATTTATTTAAGAACATTGGATCTTCTCTAAATAATTTCTTGATATATTTCAGCGATATAACTAACTAACTAACGCCGTTTCTCCGCACGGGTAGGCAGAGAGGACGGACCGCCAAACAACTCCATCTTGGCATACACTTCTTGCTTCATTCACTTTCATACATCGTCTCATACATTCTCTTCTATTATTACGACTTCTGACATGGCTCGACTCAAGTATTTGATTCACTCGATCGTGCCATGTCTTCCTCGGGCGTCCCCGGCTTCTTCTTCCATTCACATTCGCGTCATACATTCTTCTTACACTCTTTTCTTCGTTCATTCGCTCCACAAGCCCAAACCATCTAAGCGTCCCTTTCTTAATCTTACTCATTACGCCTACATCAGCCTTGCATTCTTTACGAATCTCAATATTTTTCACACGATCAAACATGGTTTTACCACACACTCGTCTCAGAGATCTCATTTCTACGGCATTCAGTTTACTTTAATCCTTCTTCTGCCAATTCCATGCCTCACTGCCATACATCAGGGTTGATATCAGCACTCCGTTGTGTACTGCTAGCTTCGCTTCTTTGGACAACTTTTTGTTAGCGCCAACCGCGTTCAGTCCTCCGTTAATGGAGTTTCCTGCAATCACCCTTCTTTCTGTCATATATAATTATATCTATAAATGTTGTTAATTTTTTTTTGCTCATTATTACCGAGATATGTAATATAGCAGTAGTTCAATAACGTTCATTTAATGGTTCAACAGTAATTTTGTATCCACGGCATTCATGTAATAATTGATTTATCGATGTAAATCGCATATTAAGGAAATTGGTTGAAATCACTTCATAAAATGTCTAGCAAAATCTAAATCAAACTCTAGCAAATATGTAATTATCCAGGTGTAGTTAAATATTTTATTCGATTTATCCACATTGTCCGATGAAACTTATAATATAATTTCTTTAATAGATTGGAATTCACTTTGAATGATGACGCCATCATTAATATATTAATTAAGGAATTACTTTGTATTCTCCACTTTATTAGTATACACAGATATCTAAATATGTCGAAAGTGATGCTTTCTTAATCAGGAATGTATAGAATATGTATTCTATATATTCCTAATGAAGAAAGCATCACTTTCGAAACATGTTGACATCTGTGTATATTAATAAAGTGGTGTATACAAAGTAATTATTTAATTAATTTATTATAATATAATTAATTCGACGGCCTCCACGGTCGAGGGGTAAGGCTCTCGACTACGAATCCGGAGGTCGCGGGTTCAAATCCCGGCGTGCGCAAGTAAATTTTATTTAATTAATTTGTGTTGTTTCACAATTAATTAATTTAAAAATAATATATAGTATATTTGCGCACGTTCCAGAGTGGAAGATACTCTCAGTATCGCCCTGGTGAAAGACCACCATTCAGAATTGAAACGTTGCTTGAAATGGCTTTTAGCCGTGTTTGGTGACCAGATCTGAATAGCCAGGTATTTCCCACCTCCCTCTTCCCCTTCTCCTTCCCCTCCCCAATACCTTCAGCCTCACAACATTCCCCAATTGGGAATACCATAGTCTCACTGGCTCCAGACGGTTGGGAGCAGTTGGGACTCTTGTGCGGTATTCATATAAAAAAAATAAAAAATAATACCAAATAATAATGTCTTTATTTCAGCAGAACAAAGCGGTGAGTGCAATACTCTGTCTGCCATATAAAAAGAATACATTTAAAAAATAATAAAAAAATTACAAGATGTAGAAATAGAATATAAGAAATAAATAAAATAAAAATAAAATAGAATTAAAAAAAACATATTTAGCACTTTTGCTATAGTGGCCTAAGGGAAATTCTCCATCTACGATGTAGGGCGCGCCTTGCCACAGGGCGACAGCCTGGACAGGAGTGTTTTCCGATCTCCGGTAGCACTGACTCGTCCCGGCTATTCTGTGGCGCATCAAAGTAGCAAACCCATGCACCATTCCCTCTGCGAACATCTGCGAGGCGCTGCATCTCCAAGGGAGGCCGAACAGCGCCCTGTAAGCGTATTCGCCTAATATAGCACTGTGGGCGAATACATAAATAGGCAAATAACAATAATAGGTTTTTTATTACGGAACGTAATTAAAGTAAGTTCTTTAAAACTTTTGTCTTAAATCTGCGTATAAGTCATATATTTTTTTTAATTCCACAATGTGGATTTATATTTAAGTATTGCCTTAATACATTTATCGATGAATAGAAGTTTGATTTTAATCGTTTAGTGCTGACATTATTTACATACATACTAACTTCACAAACCAAACATATTGTGCGAAGAATTTGTTAATTTAATTCTAAATCGTCCTTGAGTTTAGTGACCTACTGAAATATAAATAAATATTTCAGAACTACGTGGGCTAATGTTATTGGCGATAAGTTGTGTCATGTTGTTCACAGTTAGATATCTGAATTCTGATCAAGTGGATATCTGAAACTAACAATTGGTGGGGATAAGAGAATTGGCGTATTTAAGGTGAGCTTTCTGACCGATCTGATACAGTTTGATTTAAACAGCAGACAAAATGGCATTCAAGGTAGGTTTTCATTTTATTCAATAAGTGTTGTCGATAATAAATTACCAATTTAGAATATACATATTAATCCCTTTTTAATTAATCTTATCGACTTTTGAGAGAATAGCGATATTTTTTGTATGACGTTATGCTCTGTTATAATGTTATTTCTTAATATGTAAAATGACCTATGTATGTGTAGTGCAAAAGATAATACACCATCTGCTTTATTTCATCCTCTGTAATATAGGTTTGGTGAAAATTTAATTTATTTTTCTGGATTTTAGGTACTAGCTTTCGCTTGTTTCGTAGCCGTGGCCAACGCCGGCCTCCTGGCCCCCGTGGTACAGTATGCCGCCCCCCAGGTTCACTACTCCGCCCCTCAGGTCCACAAGGTCCACTACGCCCAGGAAGAGCAGTACGCCCCAGCTGCGTATAATTTCGAATACTCCGTCCACGATGAGCACACCGGTGACATCAAGAGCCAGCAGGAGACCCGCAACGGAGATGACGTCAAGGGATCCTACTCCCTGATCGAGGCTGACGGAAGCCGTCGTGTTGTAGAATACACCGCTGATGAGCACAATGGCTTCAACGCTATTGTTCGCAACGAGCCCTCCCAACACGCTCCCCTGAAGCAGATCGTCAAGGTCGCCGCCCCCGTCTACGCTCATGCCGCCCCCGCTTACCAAGCATATGCCGCTCCCGCCTACGCTCATGCCGCCCCCGCTTACCAAGCATATGCCGCCCCCGCCTACAAGGCATACGCCGCCCCCGCTCAGTCCTACTACCACTAAGCCAAATAGACCCCCAACGACTGTTAAATTATGATTTAGTAACTTATTAATAAATTATTTTGAACTCCACCAATTTTTCCCTTATTTATTTAAGTATTAAATTAGGTAAGGATCTTTGTTTAAAATAAGTAAGGAACTTTCTGAAATATGTACTCGTATGTTTGATGGTATCTATGGAGCAATCATATTGAGATTATGAAAATAAATAGGGAAAATATAACAGTTTGAAGATTTTTGTCCCTTGAAACATTGTACATGAGGGAAGGCCAATTTAGAACTTTCATGACGTAAATTACTTGGCGGTGAGATTGCCATTATTTTTTTAATCGTGTAATGTTATATTTTCCTGAATCATCTGTACATGTAATTTAGAAGTCTGCCTAGTTACCATAACGTTAATCGGGTTTGGTTTCTACATCCGTGTTTAAAAAAAATAACCGACACATTAGTCCGTCCATTATTTAACTGGAATGGTCGCTTTAACATTAAAAATATTAAGCACTTTCATTATTTTGTTCATTTAACCTTAGAACGAACAACTTCTTTTTAAGTACACCTAGATTTCTTTCTTTTTTAATGTCGTCTGGAAGGCAAATATATAAATTTCTCCTCTCGTAGCTAATGGATTGCTTGCCATATCATGTATGTATGGTGTTTAAAATTATGTTATCACGTTGTCGTGTAAAGTGTGTGTGTGTGTGTAGTTGTGAAGTTTTAATGACTGTTTG
Source organism: Halesus radiatus (assembly GCA_022606495.2). Classification (NCBI taxonomy): domain Eukaryota; kingdom Metazoa; phylum Arthropoda; class Insecta; order Trichoptera; family Limnephilidae; genus Halesus; species Halesus radiatus. Next base: position 98,713 of record JAHDVE020009673.1, on the reverse strand, counting down.
TATATATGAGTTTATTATTTATTATAAACATTAGGAGACAAATATTATATTCACAAAGTTTTATTTTTTAGTAAGTGCAAACTCTTATATATAATCAAGTTGGCTTTGATTACTGAGGATACTCTGTTCATTACAGGGTCGGCTGGGGCCTTAGATATATAGTCTGTTAAACTGCACCATTCAGCCTATAACAAATTCAAAAGGCATTAAATTAACATTGTAAACATAACAAGCATTATTACTCTTAAGAACGTCACACACTAGTTTTCTATGCATCTTATTAGACCGCAATTAAACAATGCAAGTTCCTTTATAACTTGACGGCCTCCGTGGTCGAAGGGTAAGATTCTTGACAACGAATCCGGTTGTCATCGGTTCGAATCCTGGCGTGCGCAAGTAAATTTAATTTATTGAATTGTGTTATATCACATTTAATTCATCTAAAGTAATATATAGCATATTTGCGGTACGTTCCAGATTGGTAGATACTCTCAGTATCTCCCTGATGAAAGACTACCATTCAGAATTGAAAAGTTACTTGTAATGGTTTAGCCATGTTTAATGACCAGATCTGAATAGTCAGGTACTTACCCACGTTCCTCTTCCCCATCTACTCCTCCTCCCATAACCCTTCATCCTCACAACATACCCTAAACGTGGATGCTATAGAACCACTGGCTCCGGGTAGCAGGGAACAGTTGGAACTCCTGTGCGGTATTCTCATTAAAAATAAACTTGACTGAACTAACTTCTCAAATTCGTTAAAGTGCAAATTATTTTGTTATATGTGTGAGTATATGTGTGAGTGAGGATGGGATTTAAAAAAAATTTAATCATTGAAGAAGATAATATCAACAAATCCTAAATAAAACACGAAAACGCAAAAAATCACAGAAAATAAAAAGGTACCAGTCGTACCTGGGAATCGAAACTAGGACCCCTGTCTTACCGGGAAAACCGCTCTACAACTGAACTAATGAGTCTAGTTCACTTTACGCCATCTTCATACATATCATATCTTAACTTCAAGACTTGTCAATATTATCCTCCATTAAATCCCATGCATTGCTATTTTTAACATGATGACAAAGGTATACCCAAATATAACTGCAATACATTTTTATTTTCTGTAGTTTTTTTTCGGTTTGGTGTTTCATTTAGGATTTGTTAACATTATATTATTGAATGATTAAATATTACGATAGGGTTTACAAGCTTCAATAAGTTTTAAAATTAAATTGAATTAAAATAATTCATATACCAGGTATAAAAATTAAGCCCAATGAAAAGTATTGTGGAGCCGTCGAAGAATTGTAAGACGGCCTTCATATAATTAATCTTAGTTGTTACTTTTAATTCGTTGTCTGTTTACGACAATGTAAAAAAAAACACATTAAAAAAATGAAAAAATATATTAAGGGGTTCAAAATAATTTATTAATAAGTTACTAAATCATAATTTGACAGTCGTTGGGGTCGGTTTGGTTTAATGGTAGTAGGATTGGGCGGGGGCGGCGTATGCCTTGTAGGCGGGGGCGGCGTATGCCTGGTAAGCAGGAGCGGCATGAGCGTACACGGGGGCGGCCACCTTCAGGATGGGCTTGATAACCTTAACCTGGTGTACGTTGGGCTCATTGTGGACGACGGCGTTGAAGCCACTGTGCTCATCGGCGGTGTATTCTACGGTACGACGGCTTCCGTCAGCTTCGATCAGGGAGTAGGATCCTTGCACCTGGTCTCCGTGGCGGGTCTCCTTCTGGCTCTTAATGTCTCCTGTATGCTCATCATGGACGGAGTATTCGAAGTTATATTCGGCAGGAGCGTACTGCTCTTCCTGGGCGTAGTGAACCTTGTGAACCTGGGGGGCGGAGTAGTGGACCTGGGGGGCGGCATAATGCACCTGTTGGGGGGCGGCATAGTGGACCTGGGCGGGGGCAGAATAGTGTCCCACGGGGGCCAGGAGACCAGCATTGGCCACGGCCACGAAACAAGCGAAAGCGAGTACCTGAAAAGAGGAAAATATTTATTTTTTCTTCGAAAGATGTGTCAATATTTTATAGCGTCACTATTAATATAATTAATAAGAATAACTTTGTTTATATCACAGTTTTTAAAATATAAATGTCTACATGTTTCAAAAGAAAAGCTTCCCCCATGAGGATAAACAATATAAAATAATAGTACGATATTGTTTATCCTGATGTGGAATTCTTTGCTTCTGAAAAATGTGTACAAAAATGTATTAAAAACAGTTGTAAAAACAAAGTTCTTATTATTAAAAAAACATTATTTATATCACTTTATGGCGAAAAATGGGGATTGTATTTACTAATAAAAACAAATTTCATAAAGGGTTCGATTTATCACAAAGGGTTCAAACTTTTAACGATTTTTGTCACTTCACAAATTATTATATAGTTATGCAGAACTTCGTAAGAATAACGTTGTTTGACGATTTGTGTCGTGAGGTAACAGACACAAGAGTTGTAGGTAGTAGATGACTTTATTTATCACACACAAACAATGATCTATATAACAGGTACGTACTTTGAATGCCATTTTGTCTGGTGTTTAAATCAAATTGTAGCATATCGGTCACAAAGCTCGCCTTAAATACCCAAATCACCCCGCCCCACCAGTCCCGATATTTCTAGCTGTCATTAACGTGACACAAGTTAACGCCAATGTGTTTAGCCCACGTAGTTTTTAAATATTTATTTATCTTTCAGTTGGTTATACCCATGCCACATTTCAGGTCGAAATTGGGTTGCATTATCGCATTTTGGAATCGTACATCATACATTATTTTTGTTTATCTTTCATCGTCAGAGGAATGATTATGCACTAGAAGTTTTTTTTTATTGAGGCTATATTTTGCTTAAACCACTCTTATGATAAATACATATCTACATGTTTCGAAACCAATGATTCCTTCACCGGAACACAACGTTTACTGAAAAATAATGGCATATAAGCATGGACAAATTATAAACAAAGATAAAAATGACAGTAAGTGGTGATGGAATGTAAATAATTGTGTATTAATGCAATGAAATATTATGAAATAATAATATACGAGTACATTTACAAAAATATTAGAAAATATAAATTCAAACATAACCAAGAAGCAACAATGCACCAAAATAACTGTAATTATTTTGAATAGGGATGTATTGTGAAAATATTTTTTTTTATTAAATTTTATCCCCGAGGAAGGAACGGTGATTCAGAAATCGATTGGAAAAATACTCAAGTAAAGTGGTGTTATGAATTTTAATTTTTTTGTAAATATTTAAAAAAAATTAAAATGATGTCACAAAGTAAATTTGCATTTATTAAAGAAGTAATATGAAATAAATTTTATATAAGTGTACTTAATGTTACTTTTATTGCACGTGATTTCAGCGTAAAAGTTAGAAAGCTGTAATAATAGTTGCCCTTTTTGTATCCTTGGAAAGACGAAATTATAGACAGAAAGGCCAATTTTATAGGTAATGAATAAATTTATTTCGTAAATTATCTCTCCAACAGTTGAGAAGTAAGTCTCAACGTTCAAAGTATATTGTTCGCTAATTAAATAAGGTCGATACTGATGTTTTCGTCACATCGACTTGTTGTTACTAGGCGGTGAAGAAAAGCTCCGATAGTTGGGGGAGATGGAAGGGGTTGCGTGTCACGGTCACGACATCGTTATTTATACTGAGCTTTCAGACGGAAATGGTACAGTTTGAATTCAACAGCAGACAAGATGGCATTCAAAGTATGTTTATATCCTATGCAGTTATAATTATTACAGCCAAATAAAATTACTACTTAAGTACTTATAAGCATATTAAATACAGTAAAGTATATTTCTCGAAAATGTGATGAAAAGTTTTATATATGTTGTTTTAAACTTTATTTTGTAGAAATCCATCTAGAATTCTATTAAAAAAATATGTTTTATAAAAACATTATTACAACTTATAATTTATTACCTCGAAATATTTTTTTACGTAATGAACAAATGTTAAAAAAATTCATTTCAAATATAAATCGAAAATCATATATTTTTTTCTCACTTCTAGATCCTCGCTTTCGCTTGCTTCGTAGCCGTGGCCAACGCCGGCCTCCTGGCCCCCGTGGTACAGTATGCCGCCCCCCAGGTCCACTACTCCGCCCCCCAGGTCCACAAGGTCCACTATGCCCAGGAGGAGCAGTACGCCCCAGCTGCGTACAACTTCGAATACTCCGTCCATGATGAGCACACAGGAGACATCAAGAGCCAGCAGGAGACCCGCAACGGAGATGACGTCAAGGGATCCTACTCCCTGATTGAGGCTGACGGAAGTCGTCGTGTTGTAGAATACACCGCTGATGAGCACAACGGCTTCAACGCTATCGTCCGCAACGAGCCCGCCCAACACGCTCCCCTGAAGCAGATCGTCAAGGTCGCCGCCCCCGTGTACGCTCATGCCGCCCCCGCTTACCAGGCATACGCCGCCCCCGCCTACAAAGCATACGCCGCCCCTGCCTACAAGGCTTACGCCGCCCCCGCCCAGTCCTACTACCACTAAGCCAAATAGAACCCCAACGACTGTTAAATTATGATTTAGTAACTTATTAATAAATTATTTTGAACCTAATATTGGCTGTTTGCTATATTCTCCATCTATTTTACTGAATATTGAAAGATTAAAAATGCTCGTATGTTTTCTAATGTTTCAGAATCATGCAAACGTGGGACCTTTGAGTTGGTCTGAAAGAACTATGAATTAATTAAAATATCTTTCAGCCAGTAAACCCTTGGATATGAACCTAAAAGGGCATTAGATTTTGTAGCTGGTACAGTACGTATGTCTCGATGTTGAAAAAAATATACTACGATGTCGAATAAATTAAACGATCTTCAAAAAATATTACTTTAAAAGACCCAAACAAACTTTGAGGATAACTGAGAATGAATCATTAAAACGATTATAGAATTCTATAATTAATTGTCGAAAACGAAATTTGCAATTCAATCCATGCTTTATTTTTATTTAGGTCTTAGTTTCAAGGAGCACAGGTCAAGTGTGTAGTGTTTTCCGGAAGTGCAATAATTTTATAAGCAAATTCTTGAGTGTTTGGTAAACACGATAAGCACCATGTCGTTATTATATAAACATCCACTGTTGCACAGTGATAAGATTCTTGACTATTCGAATATGATGTCGTGTTCGCTTACCGTCAACGCCATAAAAACTATATAAAAAGTTGAAAAAGTTCTTCCATCCGGAAATCTTTATATATAAAAATGAATGATTGTCTGTCTATATCTGTCCATGATTTTTTCGACAATTAATCGATCGATTTTGATAAAAACAAAACAGTTTTTTTTATTAGTGCAGTTTGAATTAAATTTAATTTGTAAAACTGTTGCTGTAACGTTTTAAAAGTAGTATGAAAAACATTCAACCCGCCAAGTTCTATTGAGGTTAGTCAATAGATATAACACTCTGGTTAGCCACAGATTAAATTTTCAAAAGATGAAGATTTGTTGGGTAGAATATTTAAAAAATGGAAAACACAATTAGGTACCTACTTAAGAACTTTATTATTTATTATATATTTTGAAAAAATAAATGTTTGGAATGAAATAAAATTTTCAAATTAATGTTTCTTTGTTTAGAGAAAATAATATTCGTCACAAGGCATTACTTTCGCCATCAAATCAATTATGGCACCCAAACGTCAAGCAAGAATTCGCAACTTCATAACTTTATTTAAAAATCAGCTATTTAACTAACTAACTAACTAACTAACTAACTAACCATCACGCCGTTTCTCCGCAGGGGTAGGCAGAGAGGACGGATCGCCAAACAACTCGATCTTGGCATACACTTATTGCTTCATTTACATTACATACATTCTCATCTGTTATTCCGACTTCGGACATGGCCCGAATCGAGTATTTGATTCACTTGATCGTGTCATGTCTTCCTCGGGCGTCCCCGGCTTCTTCTTCCATTCGAATTCGCGTCATATATTCTCCTTACACTCCTCTCTTCGTTCATTCGCTCTACATGCCCAAACCATCTAAGCGTCTCTTTCTTAATCTTGCTCACTACGCTCACATCAGCCTTGCATTCCTTACGAATCTCAACATTTTTCACACGATCATACATGGTTTTACCACACATTCGTCTCAGAGATCTCATTTCTACAGCACTCAGTCTACTTTCATCCTTCCTCTGCCAGTTCTATGCCTCCGCCATACATCAGGGTTGGTATAAGCACTCCATTGTGGACTGCTAGCTTCGCGTCTTTGAACAACTTTTTGTTTGCGCTAACCGCGTGCTAGTTTATTATAAAAAATAACTTTTTATTCTTAAAAATAAACCATGACTTTGGATTAGGTAATGCGACGGAAATCCACACTCATCATACTGGACAGCGCTCTTCATTACTCTTCAAATATAACAACATCAATTTAAAAAAATATATATTTATTGTGTTCAGGCTTAATTTATAAAACTCAATTTTAATTTTATGTTTTTTAAATTTTCATAATAAGGTTAATATTTAGTTAAAGGTTCTGATAAATATTTTTTATTATTTGTGAAAGCTGTTTCGCCTTTCGAAGGCATTATAAAACTATGGTGAATGTACATACAGATAAACTATTTCTATATTGATACTTACAATGAAACCAGCAAAAGGTTGTCATTTTTATTACCAACGCCCCTATTAATATTTGTGTAAATTGACGGTTATTTTAATGGTTCACCGTAAAGTTTCTCTATTAAGGATGTTATATTGTTTAAATTGGCTAAAGGTAATTACGATGGTTACCATTGAAATTTTCAAATTAATTTGGAATGCAAAGGTTTTTTAATTCATAATTATACTAGCTTGTATTATGGTCTATAATTATTGAACTCGGCTTGAACATATCCAGAAGGGTAAATATATTATTTTTATTTATTCTATAATCATTTCTCATATCACGACCAAAATTGAAAGACCTTAAAGATACACTGATGATACTAGTAGCTCAGTTGGGATGTCTTTCAGTTTCTACGCATATCGTATCAGTAATACATACGAACCTGGAAAGTACGCCAACAAAATAATTTTTCACCCTTAAATGATACTTACATAATATAGATTTCATTTTCAACATTCGGTGCTTAAAGTTTTTATTATTAAAGTAAATGGAAAAGTTTTTTAGTGATGAAACCGGTTGGTTTATGTTTGTTATAGAATTGTGTTAAATCATTTTTGTTATTGTAATAATCTCCATTAAGAAACCAGCCAGTAATAATTATAGTAAAATAAGCTATGTCAAACCATAATAGTAAATCTATGCCTTCTGAACAATTTTTTATTTAAATTATTCTCCAACATCGGTATGGACACAATTAATTATTCTAAGAAATTGCTGATTTTAATAGCTAAATCCTCCAGAAACAACACAAGTTTTATCAATACATCTCTTTCTTTCTTTCCCACAATAATTCGTCTTCAATTACCTTTGATTCATAACATTCCTTGATAATGGGCTATAGTTCCACTAGTTTTGAAGCTGAACTCTTTTGTGGCTTACATACAGACTACTTTATTCTTATTTATTTGTTTATTTTATTTATTAATGTAAAAGTCCAATAGGTGACTTTTACATGGAATATTAAGTAGGTAACATTATGTAAGTAAGTATAACTGTATTTTATAAACGGAATAATTATATTTAGTAGTAGTATCATTAGTTCACTAACACTGTTGTAATTTAACATTGAGACGCAATGCATGAATCAAACAATAGAACATGTACCTATTTATATATCTATAGGTATATGTTTTACACTTCACACAGAATCATGAAATTACTACATTGAACCGCAAAGTCTAAATTATAGTATTAAAAGTATGTAGTACAACAATGCAAACAAATAGAACAAAACAAATGCAATATAAGAATACAATTGAGTGTTATACAAACAAGTAAAAATTAAACACACCAATAAATATACTCAAGGTGTAAACATTATTATATAAAATAAAATACATACAATTAATAATATGAACGTTGTGTTAAACGCTTTGCTAATTTCGATTACGAACAATATCCATAGTTGTTTTTTAATTTGTATCAATTTGAATCAAAACTAATAGCTTAAAATAAAACAATCTAATAGTTAATAAATGTGGAGCACGTTATGCAAAAAAGGTATGCAAAATTTCTAATGTAAACCAAACAAAACTGACCCACTGACATAATATTAAATGTATGGATTTCTCATATGCAATTGAGTATTTTCTTTTTTTTTTTCTTTTTAAAAAGAAAGACAAACATTCCCGGGTTACGAATACCCTGACAATATTTGAAAATCTCCTACTACCATCACAGTAAGCGGAAGATGTTGCTTGTGTCGTAATGGAGAACTTAACCAGCCGAGGAATTGAACTCATGACGCCTGAGTGAGACCCAGACGCGATGTCAACTCGGCCACTGGCCGGTCATTATACTATCAACGCGCATAAGATTTTATTGGCTAATTCAATAATTTGGTGTCTACTGTATGTTCACCATCCTTTAGGTCAATACACGATACTTGCTGTTACTAGGCGACGTGAAAAATCTTGGAGAATTTTGGGAAATGGTAGGGGTTGTGTGTTGAGGTCACGTTCGCATTATTTGTACTGATCTTTCAGGCCAATTAGGCAGAGTTTGAATTTAACGGTAGACAATATGGCATTCAAAGTATGTTAACAATCACAATATTTATTTTTAAATGTGAATAATAGTTTAAAAAATGTAACAGTTGATTTACATAAGTGATGAAAAAAATATTATACGAACTGTTGTGACGTGGTGACAGAATAACGCCTTTTAAACGCCTGTGTTTTAGATATACATTTTTTTTTCATTTTCTAACACCATCCGATGAATTTGAAGAAACCTTGAAATTGCGTTAATAATTAACACGTTTTCCACTTTTAGAACCTCTTTCGCTTGCTTCGTAGCTGTAACCATCGCCGGCCTCCTGGCCCCCGTAGTACAGTATTCCGCCCCCAGGTCCACTCCGCCCCTAGGGTACACAAGGTTCATTATGCCCAGGAGGAGCAGTACGCCCCAGCTGCGTACAACTTCGAATACTCCGTCCATGATGAGCACACAGGAGACATAAAGAGCCAACAGGAGACTCGCAACGGAGATGATGTCAAGGGATCCTACTCCCTGATCGAGGCTGACTAAAATGGTGGTTTAAAACAAAGTTCCGTGAACTATATGTAAGTGATCATGGTCTGCATATTTTGACTGTAGGAATGACGATGCACTAAGGAAATCTGAAGAATCATCTTGTTAATAGAGAATTATCGATTTCTTCATCAAACATTGTTTCAAAAGTAATGGTTTTGAATTTAGATATTATGAATATAAATATATTAAAAAAGCTCATAATGTTTGGTCCAAAATAATTTATTAATAAGTTACTAAATCATAATTTAACAGTCGTTGGGGGTCGGTTTGGTTTAATGGTAATAGGACTGGGCGGGGGCGGCGTATGCCTTATAAGCGGGTGCGGCATGAGCGTAAACGGGGGCGGCGACCTTGACGATCTGCTGCAGAGGAGCGTGCTGTCCGGGCTCATTGTGGACGACGGCGTTGAAGCCACTGTGCTCATCAGCGGTGTATTCTACGGTACGACGGCTTCCGTCGGCTTCGATCAAGGAGTAGGATCCCTGCACCTGGTCTCCGTGACGGGTCTCCTTCTGGCTCTTGATGTCTCCGGTGTGCTCATCATGGACGGAGTATTCGAAGTTGTATTCAGCAGGAGCGTACTGCTCTTCCTGGGCGTAGTGGACCTTTTGAACCTGGGGGGCAGAGTAGTGGACCTGGGGGGCGGAGTAGTGTACCTGGGGGGCGGCATAGTGCACCTGGGCGGGAGCCAGGAGACCAGCATTGGCCGCGGCCACGAAACAAGCGAAAGCGATGATCTAAAATCAAGAAAGAAGTATAATCATTAGCAAAAAATTTTGAAGCACAATTTTGTTCACCAATGTAATAATTTTGACAATAAAGACACAATTGTTACAAATTTAAAATGAAATTTCGATTTGTGAATCTTATTTCAACACACAGAATGTCAAAATAAATAAATAAATAAAATATTATATTCACTACATATATATGAGTCACTGGGAAATAATGTTAGAATCCTTAAAACGAAATTAACCATTATTTTGAAACTTTATGTATTGTAAACGTACTTTGAATGCCATTTTGTCTGCTGTTGAATTCCAACTGTAACATATCGGTCAAAAAGATTCTGTTAAATACCCCAATCGTACACCCCCACCAGAATCAGCAAAGAATGGTGTAAGAGCGATTAAGACCTGATTGTCGAGTACCTACATCCAGTATATGTGACACTCCATAGCAACTTGACGCTGCAAGAAATTTCTCAATTGGAATCCGATTTTTGCTTGTGGTTTTTTGATGTCAATTGAATTATTTATTTTAAAATCAAATTCTCTGGTCACACAATGAATCGCTGGAATGCTAACATTTGCAGAATGCTGATATATTGAGAATTTTTTTACTTAGATTTAAAAAAATTAATTACATAAAATTTACACATTTAAGGTTACGTATAATCCGAGAAAGTGGCCTTTTCTAAGTAGTGTTTTCTGTCATGAAAAATCTAAATCCAAAACTGTTATATCATAAAAAAGATCTTGTATTATTTGTCTATAAAATGTTTTAAAATATAAATAAAATAAATAACAAACTTTTATTTTGTTGTTAATAACAGAATAATGTATGAAACAATGGAAAACGTAAACCATATTTACTAACTAAATAACCATTACGCCTTTTTTTCCGCCGGGGTAAGCAGAGAGGACGGACCGTCAAATAACATCATGGCACACACTTCTTGCTTCGTTCACATTTATACACCCTCTTCCGTTATTCTGACTTCTGACATGGCCCGATTCAATTATTTGATTTAAATGATCTTGTCATGTCTTCCTCGGACGTCCCCGGATTCTTCTTCCGTCCACATTAGCGTCATATATTTTCCTTACACTCCTTTCTTCATTCATTCACTGTACATGTCCGTGAGTAGTGGTGTGCATCGCTCTATGAACAAAGGTAGACTGTGTCTAGTTTTTAAAGCTTGGGTTGTGGATTGAATATTCGAAAAATATCGCTGAAAATACAATATTTTCCTTACTAAATTCATGGAAAAAATATATTTAGATCAGATATTTGTCGATTTTTAAAAAATATCTTTCAACAGTTAGTTTTTCTTAGGGTCAGCACAGCTTTACAGCATTTATGGAGTGCACGCCATTGCCATATATTATGTTTAATATATACAAACATGTTATGAATAGTATGTTTTACTATCAACATTGCTTGAAAAGGCTTTAGCCGTGTTTTGCGACCAGATATGAATACCAAATCACTACCCCCCTTTTTCTTCCCCTTCTCCATCTCTTACCCTGCTAGGAAGGGTGTTTTTGAGACACATAAAAAAATTAAAGCTACACCATCTTAATATCATAAAATTTTTGTAGGGTCGCTAACCTCATTAAATTTAATTCTAATGGAAAACTTTTTTTTATCACGTAAATTTCATAAAAATGCCATAGGAGTTAATTTATACCAAGCCAAGATATTGTATCTACATAAATCATTACTTCGATATAAACTAAGTTTTATGAAAAATACATGAAATGGAGAAATTGTGATTTAAATATGTCATGTTTTTACGGTTCAACGACAATTCAACATACGCATGAATCGGCACACTTTTAAAGTGATGTAAAGTCATAAAAGGTAAGAAAAAAAAATGTAATCTAATCCAATAATCTAATTAAACAATAATTAGGTTAGATTAGATTAGGTTTTCTGGCTAGTTTTTGTTTTTGCCGAACCATACATGTGTTGAATTATTCGGTAACGTTTTTTACACACACACACAAATATGGGTTATTCTTAGTAGAGCCTACTGAATAACGTAATTTCGTCAAAACTGGAGACACAATAATATTTTGGCTTTAAACCATCAAGATTCATAATTTCAGTCAACTATTATTAATAAATGAATTAAAAAATACTTTAGAATCACCACTTTGTATAATGTTACGTAACGAATTCACTACAATTAAGATGAATTCTAGACTTACGTTATTCATACGCGAGGATTATTATGGTTCTGGTTCCGGGTTCCGCGACCGGGGGCCACACTTCCCCCCGTCGTCGGCGCCGCTTGGCTCGCCAGAGAAACACCAGGGTTGGTACCGATAGGTTGTGTGTAAACAACAGAGGGACTAGCCTTTGGTAATGGCCGCCTGCGCGTGGGTTAGACGTCATCACGCTTACTTCGCATTTGGCACTATAAACTCCTTGTCCTTGTGAGACACCGCTGAATATGGACATCTATCCAGTAATGTCGATAACAAGTGTTAAACTCCAGGTGACCTACTAAATGCTAGCCGCGTGAGTTTGCGTGTTCCTCTGCCTTACGCATCTACGATGGAAGAACGTGAATCTCGACGCCATTGACCATGTAAGCTTTATCTAACCCCTTATTAACTGTGCTGATATAATTATTTGCCTCCCGTAAACTCCCGATTTAGTTCCCGAGAGAGAGAGATTCAGTATACAATAGTTAGGATGTGTTTTTAGGTTAAATCGATCGTATGTTCTGATGTAAATATAATGTGTTCCCTCTCTCAATAAACCCTGTACTGAGAACTGGTCTCTTTCATTTGAATGGTATGAGAGCCCCTTGTTTCCCTTGGCCAGATAAAAACAATAGACTTATTTTCGATATCATGTCACCTTGATTGAAGGTTGAAGCTGAATCCATTTTTTAGATTTTATTTACTTAATTACCTATATGGCTGATATAAATGTGCTAAATTGATTCTCGTGATCTAGACTGTGACTAGGTCCTGTAAAGGAATTCATAGGACGATACGAATGTTTTTTGCTAAATATTTTTAAAAATAACAAAGATCATAACAGTTCAAAAAGTAGGAGTAGGTTTCTTTGTTGTGCCTCCCCGATTGTAGATTGTAGACATGTAATATTTCATATTTTTTTTAATGACGTCTTGTCTAATTTTCCAGGTCTTGGCGGCGGATGGGTCTGCCCACTAACTGCGTGGTGGGCCTGATCGAGAGAGGCCGGAGGAGGGAGATCCCTTGACCTCTCTAGCCGGAGTATCTCGACCCATCGCCTTACACCGCAGTGGGATGGATGTATTATTACGTCCGTTATTCCTGGACACACTGATCCTAAGATTCCTACCCATCCCTCATACCCTTTCCCTTCCCTGAACTTCCTCTCAATAAAAATCCCTCCACAGCATCCTCAAATACGACATAAACCCTGAGGGAAATTATTTTATTCAGGGTCTTCAGTGATAGTTATTTCAAAAAATAATCTCAGGTGATGTATTTAAGAAGTACATAAAATCAATTACTATAAGTAAACGACGGAAATAAAAATGCGTTGTTGCTTGTAAATAATAATTTAATAAGTTACTTAATCATAATTCAACAGCGGTTTGGACAAGAGTGGGTTTAATGGTGGTAGGAATGGATGGGGGCGGCGTATGCCTTGTAGGCGGGGGCGGCGTGGGCGTACACGGGGGCGGCGACCTTGACGATCTGCTGCAGGGGAGCGTGCTGTCCGGGCTCATTGTGGACGACGGCGTTGAAGCCACTGTGCTCATCAGCGGTGTATTCTACGGTACGACGGCTTCCGTCGGCTTCGATCAAGGAATAGGATCCCTGCACCTGGTCTCCGTGGCGGGTCTCCTTCTGGCTCTTGATGTCTCCTGTATGCTCATCATGCACGGAGTATTCGAAGTTGTATTCAGCAGGAGCGTACTGCTCTTCCTGGGCGTAGTGGACCTTGTGGACCTGGGGGGCGGAGTAGTGGACCTGGGGGGCGGCATAGTGGACCTGGGCTGGGGCAGCGTAGTGTCCCACGGGAGCCAGGAGACCAGCGTTTGCCGCGGAAAAGAAACAAGCAAAAGCGAGGATCTAAAATAAAAACAACGCTTTTATAATTTTTTGTGGGTTTCCGAAGGGTAAAAGATATATAAGATTCTATTTTCTACAATATTGGCTCCGTACGTCCAGATTAAAAATAATTTTTAGTTGGCTTCACTAAAAACACTAATTATTTATGATCACTTCAAATAAAATAGTTCTTAAAACTAAAACACATAATTCTCATAGGTAACTATGTATGAATTACAACTAGGATTTGATTAATTTATTAACGTACTTTGAATGCCATTTTGGAGGATGTAGATTGCGATTGATTTCAAACTGTACCAAGTCTCTCACAAGACTCTCCTTAAATACCCCAATAGGTCTCCCCCCAGCATTTTAAAACTAGTTTTACCTTATCTTTTTACTTACCGCTGCTATACTTAGCTATCTTAGTGGTAGTAGTATTTATTGGTCAGTTATCACACTTACAAATTAACAAATTATGTAAATTGTCTATCAATTTCGTATGTAACTTTTTGCATGTTTTTTTTTTAAATATATTTTTTTATATGCGTACTCGAAACTTGAGCTCTGTCATCTAGATTTCATAATAAGTCACATGAAGTATAAACAAAAATAGTGATTGTCTTTAAATGAGAAAAATATTTTATTCGATATTTACTTATTTCATCAACAATATATAAGAACATTCATTAGCTTAATACTTTTATTATTTTTTATTAATTGATAAACTAAAGTTTTTAAGACAATATTTTTGTGCATAGCGCAAAGGGTAACAATTATTTTTATAAACAATAATTATTAGCCTGAAACACTCATCCAAATTGACAAAACCTGCACCCTTCTGATTGCCGGTCAGTAATTATTGAATGAAACACTAGTATATATTGATTAACTTGGCGGGTTTGCGATAAGCCGACGTAGCTCAACGGTAGAGCATCTGACCGGCAATCAGAAGGGTGCAGGTTCGAGTCCTGTCGGCGACATTTATCATTTCTCGGAAGGTTTTTTCAATTTTGATGAGTGTTTCAGACTTTTATTATTTGTTCGGGGAGAAGCAGGTCGTATTCGAAATAACCTGTTTAAAATAGCAAAAATAGTGATGGAGTTTAAATGTGAAAAATAAGTTCGATTAAAAATACTTTTATTGTTTTGTTAGTAAGGCCCTTCACGAACGACCGACTTTTGTAACGATAACAATTGCAGGACTTTAAAAAAAAACTGCATTATATGTAGGACATGTAGGTGCGCACACGTTACCAAGTGATATTTAGGTGACTTTTATTGGATTTCTCCGGATTTCGAAACAGTGCGGAAAATATTGCCTTGAGAAAAGTCGCTCAAGCACTATACGTTTGTACTGTGCAAAAAACATATGCGTAATCTCTGAAGAGGCCTAAATCATTGTAATCGGTTAATCTTACTGTACAGGGCGCGAGATATCGTGGAACTGGCCCTGTGCGCGCCTGACCTACAAATGCTCAACAAAATTACCAATTAAATCATTCATGTGTAAATCTAATATGCTTTGCACAGTATAAATAGTCCAAATAATAGCCACATAAAGACATCCAATCATTTTCCTTTTTGGTCATCATAACTGTTACAACTCTTGGAGAGTTCCGGCCGCCTCTAAGAAACAACACTATTTATGATGGTCTGTTATTTTCTTTCTGTTTCTAAACATATTTCGACCACCTTTTAGCTGTCTAATTTCAGATCTTTCAACACTCCACTATCCCGCTGACTTTTAACGAATCTTTTTAATTGTTTGGTTACCTTCCATGTTTTTTTCACGCCCCGTTTTACAAACCTTCTGATAAAATACGTACAGATATGCAACACATCTCTATTGCTTTAGTCCTCTTACTTATTTAACCAAGAAGTAATTGTTACTGATTTTTTATAAGCGCACCACAGCGTAATAGCAGTAAAGAATTATCAAATTGATGTATTTTTCAAGTGTCTTGATGACTATTGGGGAAAATGGGAAAGGGTTGTAGGTAAATAAAAAACATGTCATTTTTGTGTTCTATTTTTTTTAATCTGGTGCCAAACTATGTTTTTAGTGTATTTGCAAATCGTGTTTTTTAACCCATATGTTGTATATAGTAATTAACTAATCTATTTGGGGTGAGGTCAGGTTATACCCCGACCCCTCCGTTATGTATATAGCAAATGAATCATGTTTTGAAATTCAATTCATTTGTTTTTAATAAGATCCCTTTTTCTATTGGAATGCGAGGTTGATGAGTGGCAGTCCACCAACCATATTTGCAATTAAATCAGAAAGTGATGCTGACGGAGCTTCGGCAGGGTCATCTGCAGAAACAGGAGTTGCTTCCGGATCTGCTTCTGGAACTGCTTCGGGGGTGACTTCGGGAGCTGCTTCGGGAGCAGTCTCGGGGGAGGCCTCGGGAACCGCCTCTGGGGCGGCCTCGGGAACCACCTCTGGGGCGGCTTCGGGATCCACTTGGCGCTTCACTATGGACTTGGTAACATTGTCACCCACGGCATTCAACCCTTGTTGAAGACTCTCCTCGTACTGGTTATGGATTAATATCCCCCTGGAAAACAAACATAATACTATTTTAATGAACTAAAAACTACAAAATAAGAGAGACTAAAATAAACGACTGTATTTTCAACTTTATTTTAATCACTCGTATTTCAATTGTTCTTGGCCCCTGGCATAAGCATATTGATAAAAGTTTTATTGACAATATCTCTTATTTTCTAACGTTCTAGACCACGACTGCAGATCATCAATGAACAAACAACAGCTGACAAACATTTAGCAGATTTATTTGACGTGAACTGTTGTTTGTTCATTTGAGATCTGCGGTCGCATCGTGAGTGTTAATAGAACAAATTATTAATATTAATAAATAACCGATATTGCCAATAAAATATTTATCCACGTGCTTCTACTAGGGACCATGCATTCCTGAGACTATTAGACCGACTAGATTGTTAAAAAAAAATCCTTGAACTGACTCCAAGTAGCTGACGGGACCACCTTGGACCAATGTCAGGAGACATACGAATGCGAAGACCTGAAAACAAAGGTAAATAACAATCAGCAAGGTGAAGAAAGTGAGTATAATACTTTAATTACGTTTGAATGTTTAATCAGTTAGATTTTAAACAATTTTGAAGGTAGTTATTTAAACCACAGAATATTATAAACAAATAATGTTATAATAAAATATTATAAACGCATTTGTTGTATTTAATAAATATGTTAAACCACAGAAAATTGCTTTTTAGGAAAACAAAAAAAAATGTTTTTCGCATATTCCCTCCGTTCTGGAGTCCCTTTAAAAATTATCATTTTTTGGTTTGCAATTACTAGGTACAATAAAAAAAACTGTAATTAATAGCATTACTTCAATAGAACTCCATCTCTACTGGTCTCTCAAATATGGATTTAAAAAAATTTCAAAATAAAAAATATTTTTTGTGCTGACTTACTTTGAATGCCATTTTAGTGATGATGCCGTCAACAATAGACGAGGAACTGTTTCTTGTTGGTCTTAAAATGCTGTTTAAATACCTTGTTCTGGAAATTTGAATTTCATATCAACGTAATTTAAAAATAGGATGTTAATACACCTGTGATAACAATGAATGTATTCTATCAACTTTAAAGGGAAATTGAGTTGTTATTCAATAACAAAGTAACTCTGCAATAATCCAACACATCGTTTGATGCATTTACAGTGCAGTGACCATCCGTGGCTTAGAAGTTATTTACAAAAAAAAAATCGTTTCATTTATATATTCTATTCATCAAGGCAATGGGAGAAATCCAAAAAAAAATTCTATTACTTGAGTGCAATACCAGATATATAAATGATACGGTTTTATAAACAGGTGTAAATATTCTGGTATGCTTTGGTGAAGACTCCACAGACTTCTGCTTAATAATATTTTTTAGTGTATGAACTACATTATTTTAACGTTTTTTTACAGAAGTCTGTGGAGCCTTCAGGGAGGCATACCTGCATAGACTTCAAATGTTTATTTACATGGTAAAATTTAGTTAAAATGGCAATACTACAAATAAATTGTCTGCCAAAAAGGAAATAGCATGTTTCAGATGTTTGCAATTGGAAACCAACCTTTTTAGATCGGGTAGTACCGAGGTAGATGTGTAATATATATCTGCTGCCGGGCTGGTATAAATCATATAAAACTTCATAAAGTTATATACTGCCTTAGTGTCTATATAGACTATCGTTGATGAAGGGGCAATTATGAGGTTCAAATAACAAAAATTTTGCAATGAAAAAAATGGGTTTAATTATTTATGCTGTTGATTCTAGAACTACAATCTTTAGTACGTTTAAAAAAATATTTATTCTATGAATAAAAACCGCATTTCTGCTACCAAGTATATTTTTAATTTGGTACTTTTAATTAGCGGAGACCGGTTCAATAATGACAGCAGCATCTTTCTTCACTATCAGAGGATTGGGTTTATGGTAAACCACTGCTTGGAAGCCGTTCTCTCTATCATTGGAGTATTTCACAACTCTTTGGCTTCCATCAGGTTGAAATTGGGATAGGATTCCTCGGATGGACTCTCCAACACGGAGCTTCTTCTTTTTTAGGGAGCTGCGCTTTTCTGGGCTTCCTTCCTTAGTGATGTAGATGGTTCTAAAGATGCTGGATACAGGGGTGGAAACATCCTGCCGTTTCCCTCTACTAAGTGGGCTTGCAGATGCGTAGACCACTAGACAAGCTAAGACAAGTAACTGAAAAAAAAACTCTTTCAATAAAAGTAAAAATTAATGGGAAATATTTTGTTTTAACCACTATTTAATATACGAGTATAAATATCAACATGTTTAGGAACAAAGCTTCTCTGGTGAAAAAAAGAAGAAAAAAACATTCAAACCAGTTAATATAATGCAATAATTACTGGAGAACCAATGGATGAATATGATCAAAGAAACGCAGGGAAAAAAATAAAACAAGTTGTAGATAATTAATTTCACTCCGTCAATCTAAAAACAAAAGACGATGATTATTTTAACCGTAGAACTAT
The DNA here is from genome assembly GCA_022606495.2 of Halesus radiatus. Classification (NCBI taxonomy): domain Eukaryota; kingdom Metazoa; phylum Arthropoda; class Insecta; order Trichoptera; family Limnephilidae; genus Halesus; species Halesus radiatus. The sequence continues at coordinate 79,657 of JAHDVE020009673.1, read as the reverse complement.
TTTATAATGATACCGGTTGGTTTTGCCTTGGTCTAAGCACCCCTTTGAATTGAAACAACAAGGAAATAAATTTGTGAGGCCTTGTATACGTTTTGACTATTAAATGGATCTTTCAAAGCTTACTGATGATGGCGATAACGAATATGGTTTTGTTGCTCTATAAAATACACACACAAAAAGGTATGCTTATTTTATAACGCCGAATCTGACAGGTTGAGAGTTTGTACTGTTTCAGATATCACACAAAAACTATTTCTGCTTTGTAGAAAACGTGCGGTAGCTGGCTTGATTTGTGACAGTATATAATATATCTATAATAGATCTGTCATAGAAACTAGAGAGGTGAGAGAAATGGAATACCCTTCTGGTATTACTGTTTATGATCCTTATATTTGCGTTCTTGAAACTTATGAATTCGTTAATACACGAGGTAAGAGAGGAAAATGAAAAACTGTGATCCTTAACTCACTTTGATATCCATTATAACTGTTAGCTTCGTCTGACAAGTAACTGTATCTCTTCGAATGCAAATCTTTCCTTAAATACTCCTTCGTAACATAATTATCATTCTATATCCTCAAAGTCATATAAATTTAATTAACTAACAGAAACAGCTGTATTAACACCGATTGCTTTGTCCAAAGGTGATGATTATTCAATGATACCGAAACATCATTAGATGCAATATCAGAGGAGGAAGGTGCTCACTGCTCAATACACTTGGTGGTGAGCAAACTACGTCTTAAGAAGAATAACAGTTGTTAATTATTACAAATATGCAAATTCGATAGTGAATGTTTTTGTAGGCACGCATTTTATTTTAATAATTATGGTTCTTCATTTTCAGTTTCAGTTTCATTGCCGATACATCACCGTATATTTATGGTCAAGACATTCTTTGGCTTTTCACAAAAATTGTTGATTATTATTTTTGTACGATTAGGTCGATAATCTAGTATGGGGTTCGAAATGACGTAATATTTTGAGAATACCTATGTCACTAAATATCGTATTTTTAACATAAGTTTGACTGCATGTGTTGATTTACCTAAAATAACTAGAGACGGTTCAAAATGCCACATTAAGAAGTATGTATTAAAAAAATTACTTTTTCATATTACTTCTCTTTTTTTAATTCTAAAGACGTTATTAAACACATGTTCTTACATATTGTACTGTTTTATGAACCTTAGCATTCCCTATGACAAATTTGTATATCACAAACGCTCTTCAAAGAATTTAATATCCCGGATGCTCGTCAAAACCACATAAAACATGTACACAATCCTAAAAAACGTTTAAATAAATCGATCATAAATATATTACAAGAAGTCACACCAGAAAGGATCTCCTTGTCCCGAGGAGAGGACATGCATATCTGGGACCGAAAATATTCAATAAAATATCCTCCATTTTAAAATCGTTAAACGTCATCGGTACAATAATAACCACATGGTTAATTGGATTGGATAGAGGGGAACTTTATTTTTTGTAACTAATGTCACTTCAATATAATAATAATAATAATAATAATAATGTTTTTATTTAATTTCTAATACAATTACAAACATGTTATATTTAATACGTAAGAGAAATTACAGGTACTTATTTAATATTTGTAAAACAATGAAGAAATATACTAAAAATAAAAAAATAAATAAATTCAGAGATATTTAAATAAATTCAGGCAGTGGTGAAGATCGCGTCAATGAGAAGAGATTCTTTCAAGAATCAATAGAATTTCCCTTTTGAATCTTTCCTCACTGACGCAAAATATGTCGATATCCTGTGAGATTTTGTTCAGGAGCAATATACTCCTCCCCACCGGGAGAACCATTGGCAGGTTGGTTCTATAGGTAGGAAGATAGAATAATCTATGACGACGCTGTCTTAGATAGTCATCAGGAACATAAAGACTTATGCGTTCCAAAATAGCTGAATTCTCTATGGAGCCTCGCAATAGTCTAAAAAAGTGGGTAGCGGCATACCCCTCTCTTCTGAGCTGCAGGGAGTGAAATCCAAGCATATATTGTATTCATACCTAATAATAACGCACTTAGCAGATAGAATGAAGAAAAATAATAATTACAGAATAATACACGATGGAAAAATAATACATGAATAATACATGAAGCAATTGGTTAATTGGAACAGGTAATTTTTATTAGTTTTTCGATATTACGTACTTTCTATTATCTATGTTATTTGCTATATAAATGCATCTACGTAATGTACAAAAGAAATAAAAAAAAGGATCTCGCCGATGAGGGACGTAACTCTGCTATTTGCGCACAGCGTGTCAGTATCAGCATTTCAGCAATAGTGTTTTTCCCAGACGCACATTTGCAGACTGGAGGTATTCAGCTTTATACTAGATGTGTAAAAGACCGTATTCACTTATTTAAAAAAAAAAAATCCTTATCGAACTCCCAAACAAGAAGTGTCGCGTAGAATTTTTTTTTCTACGTCACACCCGTACTTACACACGTAATACAAAGCTATGATGAAATATCCCCGAAACAATTGGCAAAGGTTTATCGAAAACCGCCCTGGAAGAAGAAGCAGAGAGACAAAAAACTTTTCACATATTATGACATTATCGCACATTATCCTTCCATTTTTATTTATCGGTTTAGATCTCTAATAGCCAGAAATGACAGTTCTACATTGGGAGGGTCCGCCATTTTGGGTAATATACATCCTTATATACATTCGTATCAAAAAAAATATTAACCACAGATATTAATCATAGCAGAGTTGTCAATATAAAAGAAAACATGTCCAGTACTTATGTAATGCTATAAATGTACCAACTTTCTATCAACTATCAACAAATTCTACCAACAAATCACTTTTTGACCAAATGTAATATATATTCCCTTCTTCCGGGGAGGTCTTTAATTATCCTCGATATTTTATAAATAAAATAATAAGATGATAAAATACCGATGAAATTTGGAAACCATTACGATACGTACATAATTGTATTATTTTTTTTAATCTTTGAAGGTACGCCACTGAAAGATCTTTTCAGAAACAGGCGTCAAATTTGCATAATCGAATGCTGTTCGAGAAAAATATATTATAACAAAATTAAAATTATAATAATTAAGTATATGCAAACACTGTTAATCGTTCCTCATTGATAAGAAGAGTACCCAATGCATTAATTATATTTACAATCTCTGTCTCTTTCTATTCTCCCAGTTTCTACTAGGTGGCTCGCGTACTCGTAGAGTAAATCATAATATAGTCGGTCACCACATACCTTTCGGTCTATAGTGAATTGTTCATTAAAATTTCGTTCTTTTTTCTATTATATCTTGTCACCTCTTAGAAGTAACCCATTTCGGAGCGTGAATCTAGGGGACCCATGTCACCACTCGCCATCTGATTGAACGACGCTGAGAGGCAGGTTGAGGATGGTGCTGCGGGAAGGGTTCTGGTAAAGCAAGTCTGGTAAAGCAAGTCAAATGAAGGTGGAACCACGATTGCCGATAGCACACTCCACATGCGTACCGTTTAAAATAAGAACGATTAGCACGTTGGCGATATAAACTGCGAATTGGTATTCTGCTCTTACCAGAGAATCGGCTGACAAGAACGGAACACCCTCTTGTCCGCCGATTCCCTGCTGATACTCTAGTGCACAGCGGATTAATTAAGCCAGTTCATAGGAATAGTGGCAGCTTTCATTCAAACGCTTTTAGCGTTTATGCACTGTTTTAAAGCCTTCCGATTCATTGGAGTTTCTGTGTCATTTGGGAATTTATCAGGCTAAGAGTTATCCTATTTGCATCTACCGAACAATTACTAATATACAAATCCCCGCAATACGCCATCAGTTATTGGATGTGAGAAATAAGAGAAACCGTGGGTAGCCGTTTAACCTCTCCCTTAGAATTTCAGCATTCCACGAACGCAACGAGGGAATTTCGTTATATGAGTTTTCTGACGATCCCTTGTTGTTATACCCGGTCAAATGCATTGGAAACGTTCAATTTCCCAGAACTCCCGATTGGCGATTTGTGGACGTGGCATTGGATATATTAAGAGATTTTTGGTTACGATATTATGGATGTTGCGTCCATGCACAGTCAGAAGATATTAATTACAAAAAAAAGAAAGATGTACTCGTATTCAAGTTTGAAATAATTTATTATAAATATTGTTCTACTTAAAACTAGTTCAGGGATTTAATTAAGGTGGATGACTTAGTGGTAGTAGGACTGGGCGGGAGCGGCTTGAGCGTACACGGGGGCGGCGACCTTGACGACCTGCTGCAGGGGAGCGTGCTGTCCGGGCTCATTGTGGACGACGGCGTTGAATCCATTGTGCTCATCAGCGGTGTATTCTACGGTACGACGGCTTCCGTCAGCCTCAATCAGGGAGTAGGATCCCTTGACGTCATCTCCGTTGCGGGTTTCCTGCTGGCTCTTGATGTCTCCTGTGTGTTCATCATGGACGGAGTAGTCGAAGTTGTAAGCAGCTGGGGCGTGCTGCTCCTCCTGGGCGTAGTGTCCTACGGGGAGGAGTCCAGCGCTGGCCACGGCCACCAAAGAAGCAAGAACCAGAATCTGAGAAAATAGCAAAAGAATTAGCTTAAAAAACCTTATTGTAAGCGTCCTACATAACTTATCATATGAACACATAAAGTCACCAGATACCGATAACACTAAAGCAGAGTTTTTTTAAAGAAATCCTAAACGATATTCGGCAGACTTCAACAATTTTACTTTATCGTTATGGAAATGGATTAGGCTTTTTTGTAAAAAAAGAAATGTAGCTAAGAAGCATTACCTAGACATTAAGTCAGACAGACAAATCCCTCAGCAATAAACATTATAGTAATAGGTCAAAAGACAGGGGAATATGCAACATTTTCCGAACATTTGTCAATTAATCGAAAAATGCTGTTTTGCTGAAATTTTTATTAACATCAACAAGAGAAAATGACACAGTTTAAAAGATTCGTGGTGCTTTGTAGTATTTTGGTATGAACCAAACAGTCTTGCGGGCGGAAAGTGAAAAAATCCGTCGTTCGTGTTCCTTAACTCCAAAGAAAATTACAATTCGTGGTGAAATTCCATTATAACGATTTATTACAACGATTTTTAAACTCTTTCCCGCGTTTTAATTTTGGCCTGACTAGATCAGCCTATCATAGCTATCTTAATAGTTCATATATACCATAGTTTATGAAAAATTGTACCAGTCTGAAAATGATCGTGATAGACAGAAATCGGCTAGATCAAAAAAGTCCAAAAAAATTGAAAAATCGTTTTCATAAATTATTCGAAAAAAGTACACTAGAGAAATATAATTCATTTTTCAAATTGTTAAACCATTTTCAATATCCGGCGGCCAAATAGTTCCACGGAATACTGTCACCGAAATATTTCTCACTGTACTGAAGAACAAAGTTTTATTTAACCAAATTGCCTTAAAATAATCAAATATATTTGTTTATAATAATTGAATAACGTACTTTGAATGCCATTTTGAGTGATGCTCTCTGCGGTTGATTTCAAACTGTACCTTATCCGTCGTAAAGCTCAGATTAAATACCCCTTTCTTCCTATCCCCTCTTTGATCTGATCTCAGTACCAGCTTTAAGAGGCAGGTACTCCAAGTAGGCTACCGGCGTCAAGTATAATAGTCCGGTAATGAGGACAGTAATGCAAAAAGTTCCACAAAAAACAAAATACGACAATCACCTTTCAGATGCCGGTTCTTGATAATGCCTGAGTAATATTTTTTTTATATAAAGCAGTTCATCGTGAATTAATGTATCATGATTAACTCGATTAAGGTAATTTAACAGTCCTTAAACGTCAACCAACAAAAATATCATTATCAGAGATAAGCGATTTATCAGTACCCTTCTTTAGACTGTGGTAGTAAATTAACGTACGCAAAAATAGGATTCTTTTGATGTTTCATATGACATATTAATAAAATTAAGGTAAAACTGACTGAGTATATGAGTATATAGAATCATGGAGCTTTTTTAAATAATTTTATAAGTATAAAAAAAAGTGCTTATGTAAATAAATGAAAACTTATTATAAATTATAATACTAGCGCAGGCCCGTGAATATCACGGGACAAAAAAAAATATTTTAAAAAATTATAGATGAATAAAAATATTGTCACGGTCGAGAATCGAACCCCGATCAACTGCTTGGAAGGCAACTATGCTGACCGTTACACTACCGACTATTGTAAGAACGGTGGGATAAATTAATTATGGTGCACTCACTGAAAATAAGAATGATGATTTTAAAATTAATTCTGAAGTTGTATTTTTTAATAATTAATTCGAATTATATAATTAAAGCGTTATGTACCTACCTACTCCGTGCTGACGTCGCAACCGAAATTATGTTTATATTTTCCCAGAAATTTTGGAAATACATGCGTTTATCGCGATACGTAAATTGCACAAGAATACCAATTTAAATAACTAATTAACCATCACGCCGTTTCTCCGCAGGAGTAGGCAGAGAGGACGGACCGCCAAACAACTCGATCTTGGCATACACTTCTTGCTTCATTCACATTCATACATCGTCTCATACATTTTCTATTGTTATTCCGACTTCTGACATGGCCCTACTCAAGTATTTGATTCACTTGATCGTGCCCTGTCTTCTTCGGAAGTCCCCGGCTTCTTCTTCCATTCACATTCGCGTCATATATTCTCCTTGCACTCCTTTCTTCATTCATTCGCTCTACATGCCCAAACCATCTAAGCGTCCCTTTCTTAATCTTGCTCATTACGCATACATCAGTTTTACCACACATTCGCCACAGAGATCTCATTTCTTAAAAGAGTATTTATTTCTTTGTTATAGGAGAAAAGAATTTGGCTACCTTAGTTGTTCGTTATGGCTATAGGAAATCTCGTATATTACTGGCTGTCGTGTACCCTCGTTGGCCGGGGATATGGATGATTTGGAGTAAAGTTTGGAGGTATGGATGATTTGGAGTAAAGTTTGGAGATTATGAAATCACGTAAACTGGTTGTAATTAATCGTATAAGTAGGGAATAATTTTTGTTAAGAAATAAAAATATAATTTGTTTTATTTATTATGGAAACTTATTACATAGCAGACCGGAGGTCATTGCGGTGGGAATATGTAGTGTCACAGGTGCAATGCCATCTCGTATTTTACATATTTTTCTAACCCTGACTCTCGAAAGTATTAAGTTTTATTTTATTTCATTACATTTTTTCACAAATTGTTTCACGAACAGAAATAAAAATAGTAATGTGAGATAAAAACGAATGATGTATCAGAAAGGTTCCTTAGTTCAGAGAAAAATACATTGGCACACTTATTAAAAATAAAATAAAAACTGACTATCTAACTAACGGTTCCTTGATAAATTAACACAGGTAAGAATCGACACACTTTTTAAAAGTAATATGTATATAAAGTCATTAGAACGATCCGAAACAAAAACAAACAAAAAATTGCCTGAATCCTAATCTTACCTAACTTAATTTATATATTATATACGTTAGGTTAGGTGAGATAACATTTATTTTAATTAAAAAAGATTAATTAGATTAGGTGAGATTGGGTTTTCGGGCTAGTTTTTTTGTCGTACTTTTAATGATTTTATAGCGCTTTTAAAAAGTGTGCCAACTAACCACCCGCAGGGATAGGCAAAGTGAATAGACCACCCCACAACCCTATCTTTTTTCACACTCCTTGTTTCATTCAATTTCATAATTAATCTCATGTATAATCTCATACTACGTTAAATTTATCACCTTTATTAAATCAATTATACGAACTTAGTTACTGTGCCAGAAACTTGTGCGTTTACTTTTTTATTGCATAGATAATAAATTCATGTTTTCTCGTCCATCGATTTAGCTGGTCGACATTCTCGCCTCATTCGGCAATACGCGTTCTGACGTCGGATTTTAAAATTACATTTTTTTTAATCATTGAAGAAAATAATATTAACATAACCTAAATGAAACATGAAATGGAAAAAAAAAACAATAGAAAATAAAAAAAAAGATTTCACTCGCATCTGATAGGCAGAGGTCCTGCGTTCGTGTCCCAGATGCGACTGAAACCTTTTTATTTTCTGTTGTTTTTTTCCCTTTTCATGTTTCATTTAGGTTATGTTAATATTATTTTCTTCAATGATTAAATATTACAGCGAGGTTTTTAAATCTCAATAAAAATAATGAATAATTAAAAATAGGATACATTTTTAATTTTTAAAAGAATACACCAATAGATCTCTGGTCTCAATTCAGACACGTGTAAGTATTTGGGTCGGGTGTTAAGTCGGGTTCCTACTCAGACTTCGGGGTTCAATCGTCTGCAAACTAAGTACCCCACTATTGCACAAGTGATAATTTCCGCTTAATGTGATAGTAGAAGGAGGAATTAAAATATTGTCAGGTAATTCGTAACCCGAGAATGTATGACATGCTTTTCAAAAATATAGCAATTTGGGTCAGAAGACAGGAGATACTAAAATAGATGGTCACATTTGGGACCATAATCCGTCCTTTTTCGATTAAATAATATGATATTAATCGATTCAGGTTAAAGGTTATTGTCGCAAGAGGCAACAACATAATATCCCGGTAACTAACACAAATGACAATTGAACTGCTTAACCTACTTGCTAATCAACCATACTGTTGTAACATACGAGTAATATCCGTGTGAGTGTAGCTGTACAAGACGTAAAGTGTAGCGTGAGAGAGTTGAAAACCACAAATTAAAAAGCCTGTTCTCAAACAGTGCATTAAAGCATTACAGGCTCTGTGTTATAAAGAATACACTTAATGATTTTTGGTTTAATTTTTATTCGGTTCAGATATTCTTGGAAAAATGTAAGGAACTTGGTTTTGTTGCTTGTACCTCGATTCAACAAATTTACAGTTATTCCTATAATGAAGAAGGATCACGACTAACATTATGTAGAAAAAGGAGTGAAAATCATGTAGTTTAGATGCCTTAATACGCCAAGCACGGAGTTCTCCACGTGTATATGGGATCATTTCATCAATTTCATGTGCATATGTAAAAATAAAAATAAAGTGTTTTTGTAATAATTTATTATTTACTACTTAAATTAAGTTTTGGGGTAAATGGTCATTGGGAAGCGGCTTAATGGTAGTAGGACTGGGCGGGGGCGGCGTATGCCTTGTAGGCGGGAGCGGCGTATGCCTGGTAGGCGGGGGCGACATGAGCGTACACGGGGGCAGCAACCTTGACAATCTGCTTCAGGGGAGCGTGTTGGGCTGGCTCGTTGTGGACGACGGCGTTGAAACCATTGTGCTCATCGGCGGTGTATTCTACGGTACGACGGCTTCCGTCAGCTTCGATCAGGGAGTAGGATCCCTTGACGTCATCTCCGTTTCGGGTCTCCTGCTGGCTCTTAATGTCTCCGGTGTGCTCATCATGGACGGAGTAGTCGAAGTTGTAGGCAGCTGGGGCGTACTGCTCCTCCTGGGCGTAGTGGACCTTGTGGACCTGGGGGGCGGAGTAGTGGATCTGGGGGGCGGCATATTGGACCTGGGGGGCGGCATAGTGGACCTGGGCTGGGGCAGCGTAGTGTCCCACGGGGGCCAGGAGGCCAGCGTTGGCCGCGGCTACGAAACAAGCGAAAGCGAGAATCTAGAGGAAAACAATTCATTATTAATCACTAGTTTCACCATAATATTATATTAATATTTTCTTTTATGCGAACATAGAACAGATAAAAATAAAACTTTCTTTTCAAAACTGTTTGTCTATGTAAGAACGAGATTGTATAATTTTATCTCACTTATTTTTTTTACATAACGGCATATTTAACGAGTTAATTTCAACCTACTTTGAATGCCATTATAATGCTGTCTGCTGTTGAATACAAACTGTACCTTATCGGCCGCAAAGCTTAGTTTAAATACTACTGCTTTCTCCCCTCTACTTCACAACACTCCAATTCTTATCAGACAGTAGCAGAGCACGAAGGTCAGTCAGCTTGAAATTTGTAAAAAAAAACAATCTCTTCTGTTTCCGATGCGGCGATACAATATTACCGCAATACAATGAAGTCAACAACCTACGACATCAGACTTCGTATTAAATTCTTATTTTTAAACTGAATATCTCTTGCAAAGTGTAGCGAAGATACTTTTATCAAAAAAATTATTTACATGAATGTTGTGTGAAAGCTCGTCAGGGATGGCAACGAGTTTTCACATTCAGTGAGCCTCAAAAACATCAATATTCAAATAATTACTTAATTCCACAAAATATCAAAAAAAGTTCTCGAGATGCAAGAAGTAATGATTTACTTTTCATTATCCCAATTTTCGTCACAATTTCTAAAGTAGGAAAGATTTTCATCCCCGAACTACATAAACCTAGAAAATTTATGAAATGTCCGGTCCTACCATGACGTTAAGCTTCATAAAAAAAGAGCTTCTATTTTTTTTTCTTTATGTAATATGAACGATAACTTTTTCCGGTGATGTAATGAGAGTTTAAAAAAAATGTTGTAAATAACCGTGCAATTGGTTATTTACTCACCTTGCAAAATAAAGTTTTATTATTAAACAATATTGTATTTTTAAAGGCCACCAAATTCAATTCAAAGTTCACTGGGCGTCATTAGTAGATACACTCCTCCTTAATGCTAGTTTTGAAAGTGTTTGAATGGAAACCAACATAAATATTGTAATTTATAACAATGTAGGGGAGAGTGTGAAAACTTTTATTAATGATATGTACATGACAATTTTATAGTTAGGACATTCAATTCTTTTCTGATCACGTTATTATTGCTGCATTTATTAAAAACGTATTATTTAATTATAGGAATCTTTTACAAAGACAAAAAAATTCCGATTCGTAACACAGATTTCTTGGAATTCAATGGATATCATTAAATAAACCACGGATGGGTTGACGGAAAACTATTTTTTACAATGTTCATTGAAATATTAGGGTCTAAAAAGTACAGAAGTAATTAGATATTGTTAGGTAAGGGTAGTGGGGGTAGTTATTTGGAGGGGGGAGGGTGGGAGGAGTCAAAACAAGGAATCATGGTTAGCAAAGGTGACTTACAGGGTGCTATTATTCTTCTAAGGGTTATTAATATATACTGTTAAAATGATTAGTTACAACTGGCATAGAATTTTTTTTTTTTTTTAAATTCTTTAATAAAACATACTTCATAATATCACATAATGCATAATTTACACTGACACCAATCAATGGTACTGGTAGCGTAACTTCAAAAGGTTGTTGTTTCATAAAACAGACATTTTTATTTAGAATCCAGTTTAGATGAAATATAAGAATATATTTAAACATTTCTACATAATTCGTAAAAAAAATCACCAACGTCATAAACGACTGGAAGAATTATAAATATTTTTAATTTTTGTAGGTAAAATTATACGATGAACTTAGATGCATGGACAAAGCGAATCGGCAGTTACGTGCTGGGATAACGACAGCGCTACCAAAAACTTTTTTTTTAAGCGTATTCTAAATAAATGCTTCCGTCTTTCGTATATAAATAAGTGTTGATTTTTCAGTTTAACTAAATTTTACGCCATTGTTTTCACTTCCATTTTTCTGCTGCATTTTAAAGTTGTAGAACATTTTCTATGTATTATGATATTTCTAATTTCAGTAGCAGATTAGGTATCTACTTCACTTATAGATTCATTTGTAGAATATTCCACGCCTTTTTTTCGGTTTAATAAAACAAGCAGCAAAATCCCTTTCGTAAGAAGAAACTTCTTCACAATTCATAATATTTCCGATTATATTGACTTTTTTAATTGAAATTTACAATCACATTTTTTTTTACAACATAAGCGGTCATAATCAATTCCCTTCACATTGGGGGACTTTCGTCTAAATTTTTTTTTTTTTTGTGTTTTCAGTTTTTTTATAAATATATTTTTTAAATTATTAGTTTTGGTTTCAATGAAAACATTGCTCAGGATAGAAACGACACCGTGAACTAAAATAGCATGCGTTTATCTAAAAAATGGCAGACGAACACACTGAAATACGGAATATACGGTGTTCTGTGCGTTTGAATGTGACAGATCAATACTGATATATTGCAGAGACCAACATTCAGAATTTTTGTAAGGAATAAAAAAAATTCTTCATGTTTTTTAATTGCCAAGAATAGTTAAGCTTCAAAAAAATTTAAAGCTTATGCTCATTATTTTCAAATACCTTCCTTCTCGCGAAGATCGAACATCCACATATATTTAGAACTCTTGATTTCCTCGCTATTTTAAAAGACTTTTTACTTTCAAACACTGGCAAACTGTAGGCAACAAACCAATAAATATAATCGCAAGTATATGAAGCGATCGGTAGCAGGTAAACCTGTGATCACATTAATAATTAAATTTTAACTTCAAAAACAGCATGCCGTCGTTTTCGATAACAAGTCATATTATAATGTAAAAAAGTTTAACTAATAGGTACCTACTGAAAGAGGAAGTGTTTTGTGAAATACATGCGGTTAAGAAAAGTCCAAAGTTCAGTTCAAAATAATTTATTAATAAGTTACTAAATCATAATATAACAGTCAGTCGTTGGGGTGGGTTTGGTTTAGTGGTAGTAGGACTGGGCGGGGGCAGCGTATGCATTGTAGGCGGGGGCGGCGTATGCCTTGTAGGCGGGGGCGGCGTATGCCTGGTAAGCGGGGGCGGCGTATGCCTTGTAGGCGGGGGCGGCGTATGCCTGGTAAGCGGGGGCAGCATGAGCGTACACGGGGGCAGCGACCTTGACGATCTGCTTCAGGGGAGCGTGTTGGGCGGGCTCGTTGTGGACGACGGCGTTGAATCCATGGTGCTCATCGGCGGTGTATTCTACGGTACGACGGCTGCCGTCAGCCTCGATGAGGGAGTAGGACCCCTTGACGTCATCTCCGTTGCGGGTCTCCTGCTGGCTCTTGATGTCTCCTGTGTGCTCATCATGGACGGAGTAGTCGAAGTTGTATTGCGCTGGGGCGTACTGCTCCTCCTGGCCGTAGTGAACCTTGTGGACCTGGGGGGCGGAGTAGTGGACCTGGGGAGCGGCATATTGGACCTGGGGGGCGGCATAGTGGACTTGGGCTGGGGCACCATAGTGTCCCACGGGGGCCAGGAGACCAGCGTTGGCCGCGGCCACGAAGCAAGCGAAAGCGAGGATCTAGAAAAAAAGATGATATTATTAATATCAGTTATCACTTTATTAAATCTTGCATTTCATCTACAATAATATTTCCACATGTTTCGCTAAGCGAATGTACACCTAACCAGACACAGGAATATCTGTAAATACCATTTTAAATTTAATTAACTATCTGCGAGAGATGTCGTCAACCTACTTTGAATGCCATTGTGATGCTGGTCTGCTGTTGAATTCAAACTGTACCTTATCGGCCGCAAAGCTCGCCTTAAATACTATTTTTTATCCCACCATTTATTGTACCTACTTCTTATCAGGCGGTAACAAAATCCGGAGGTCATTGCAACAAAAATGACTATCTCCCTAGAGCATACGCAGATTTTGCGTGTATGAACTTGACCCAGATGACCATTATGTCTTCCTAACGACACCACATTCCTATGTAATATCGCTACGGTTTATATGTGCAATTTAAACCGTAGTTAGAAGTTGTGAATTGATTAATGATTAATAACAATAAGTAATATATTTTTATAAAAGCCTTTCTCAAAGAGTAGGCAGCACCTTTCGTCGATCATATCTGTAAAAGTGGAAGAATCACCCTGGCCAACAGATGTGTTCAAAGACATATGTCGCGCGATTAGAACGGACCCAAACAACCCACATTTGGGATTGTATGTATTGGTTCACATGTATACACTTCCGGCAGTGATGTCCTTGCGAAACGTCACTGATAAATAACCTTTCGTCTTGCTTATGGCTACTTATTGTTTTTACCGAAAAAGGGACAACATGTGTATACGTTGTTCCAAATTTAACATTAAAAAAAGTTTTTGGATTTGAGAACAGTTTTATCGGGTGTTTTTTTTTATTATATCAAAAATGAACGTTTTTGCAAATTCACGAATGACGAGTGAAACATTCTGTATCCAAGCAATGAATCTGTATGTGTACTATATTCGTATCAACCCTGATTGCTGTACATATAACACTTAGTTGACCGGTCAGTGGCTGAGTTGGAATCGCATCTGGGTCTCACCCAGGCATCGTGAGTTCAATACTTCGGCTGGCTAAGTCCTCCATCGTGACATAAACAACATCTTCCGCTTGCTGTGATGGTGGCAGATTTTTTTTAAATATTGTCTGGTTATTTGTAATCCGAGAATGTTTGTCTTTCTTTAAAAATATATTTATTTTTTTCTATTAATTAAACCTTCGTGGTCCGTCGCTCATGATGTGTTTTTTCTCAATTAAACCCATATATTTTTGACAAGGAAATTCTGCGAGGGATCTTCGAAGACGTACTAGGAAATGTATTTTTTCGGACAAGAATATATTAACGACCTGTACCGACTATTAGAAAAATGTATGTCTTGCAGCATGCATGGAAGATAGCCGCCTACCAAAGAGGCTTCTTTATAATTAGCCTTCAGAAAGAAACCAAAATTTAGGTGGCTGGACGGTGTGGAGGCTTTAAGGAACCGATAAAGAAAAGAGACGTATCCTCGAGGCCACTCGGCCCCTTAAAAGGTTGTGTAGCACTGATTATACTTCATTTTATTCAAGTGTTGGGTATGGTTATGCAATTATGATAATGATGTCTGTGCCCACAGTTTTTAAGCACATACTAATTTAACAAACTCTTTTATCAGTAAAAATTATCACGCAAGTAGCTTAGAATTTTATTCCACGGGACATTGACTCTATGAAAAAGAGTTCCATTCTTTTCAATGAATCTGGATATTTCACCTTTAGATCTTTTAGTCTAAAACTGAAGACTCAATTGACTGCTGGGGGTAAGAGTTGGTATAGGCGGGAGCCCTTTCAAAATAGCATTTATGTATTGTTTCATTTTTTTTTTAAATATAATTTTTTAAATAAATTTCCATTTATGGATACATTCCCAACATTGATTTTTTTGTGATTTCATGAATTTTTACGTCCTTTCTGCAAATATTTTTGTCAGGCTCTGAGGTCAAATGGTGATAAAAAGGAGGAAAAATTAGGTGTGGGAAAAATGCTGACAATTTATTTTTATTTAAACCATGGGTTCCCAAAGTGGTCCGCAGGGACCCCTGGAGATTCATGGGGGTCCATCGCAAATAAGAAAAAAATGGCTTTTCACGAGATGTAAATGGAAGTCCACGGATCACAGTTTCATTTAGAGTTCATTTAGACTGCACGTATAATAAAACACCATAGTAAGTTTTGACCGACACCCCTACTGTGCACTTAAAACGAATCGCGTCCACGCACGCAAGTTTTTACATTTTTTTTATTCCAGCAGTAATGCATTGCAAAAATTAAAAGAACGGCAAAGGGTTCCACGGGGAAAAAAGTTTGGGAACCTATGTTTAAACGATAGGTTTTTTTCAGTCTTACTGTTAATGAAGATCACCCAAGCCTGATCCAGGCTTCAATTTTAAAATAATCTATCTTTATTCAGCATTAATGAAGTGTGTGATACGATGGTAAGGAAAAGTTTGGATGTACTCTGTATAACAGAGAGTATGAGGAAGGGGAGCGGTACGATGCAACATTGTGATACGCTCGTAATCTGGTCTGGGAGACCAGATACGGAGAGGGAGTGTCAAGGAGTTGCAGCGTCACTGTCTCCTAGAATGGTAGAATGTATGTTGCAATATGAATGTGTAAGTCCGAGAATAATGTGGATCCGATTCAAAATCGGGTTGACAAGAGTGTTTTTAGTAATATGCTATGCTCCTGTCAACTCTGAAAACGATGAAGTGAAAGATGATTTTTGGAGTGGTGTGAGCGATGTGATGAGATTAAAAAATATGAATGAAAGGATTATAATGGCAGGAGATTTAAATGGATGGGTGGGAGTTAGACGGGATGGATTTGAGTCAATCTTAGGTATATTTGGGGATAAAAGAACAAATGATAATGGTAACAGAATGCTTGAAGTATGTTTAGAGTGGAACCTTTTTGTATCGAATACCTTCTTCAATCATAAAGGTATCCACCAATATACGTGGGAAAGAGGAAATGAAAGGTCAATGATCGATTTTGTGGTAATTGACTCTAGGTTGCGAGCCGTCACCGCAGACACAAGAGTTTTCAGAGGGGCTGAGGTAGAAACCGACCATTTTCTGGTTGTGTCGAGAGTAAATCTCTTCCGCGGCTGGCGCTCTAAAGTGAAAGTGGTGTCGACTTCAACTAGAGTCAGAATAGAAAAACTGCAGAACGATAATGTAAGAAGTAAGTATGAAAATTGTGTAGAGATGAGATTGAATGCTAAGGATATGAACGGTTTGAGCATAGACGAAACATGGGATCACATAAAAGTGAGCCTTTGTGAATCTGCTAGAGAGGTATGTGGGATAAGTACGCAAGGTAGGAAGAAAGGTGATGCATGGTGGGATGATGAGATTAAAGCACTGGTCTCAGAGAAGAAGAAAGCGTGGTTATGTCTGATAGCGACTGGCAGTGCTTCTAGCGAAGAGAGGGATAGAGCGAAAGAAGTTTATAAGGGATGCAAGAAAAGAGTACGTGCTGGAGTGAAAGAACGAAAGAAACGCCTGGAAGAGGAAGAGGGGATCAAAATGACAAACCACTTCCAAGAAAACATTAAACTGTTTTGGAAGGAAGTCAAAAGGTCCCGGAATGGTCCAGAAAGCGGATGTATGAAAGTGATAAAATCGAAAGATGGAAAAATGCTGACGAATGAGAAAGATATAAAAGAGAGATGGATGAAATACTTTGAAGAGGTCTTCGAAAGCAACCCGAGTGATAGTGATTCCAGTGGCGAGTCAGGTATGAATGACGATGGCGTGAATGTTCCCAAAATCAGCATGGATGAAATTAAAAGATCAATTAAATGTATGAAGAATGGTAAGGCTGTTGGTTTCGATAATATTGCTGCTGAATACTTTAAAGGAGATAGCCGTATAATTCTCACATGGTTATGCAAACTTTTTAACCAGTGTTTAGAGGAGGGTTACACCCCATTAGATTGGAGAAGGGCTGTGATCATGCCTCTATACAAAGGTAAAGGGTCACGCATGGAATGTGGAAATCACAGGGCTATTAGCCTGCTAAGTTCAGTTGGAAAGCTGTATGGTAGGATATTGATTGAAAGGGTACAAATGAAAACAAAGGATAAAATATGGGATGTGCAAGGTGCATTTATGAGTGGAAGGGGATGCATGGATCAGATTTTCTCGTTGCGTATGCTCACAGAGAAGTTTCTGGCAAAAAACCAGAAACTTTTCTGTGCTTTTGTAGATCTACAAAAAGCATACGACCGAGTTGACAGAAAAAAGTTATGGAAGGTGTTGTCCAAGTATGGAGTGAATACAAATCTTATACAGGCAATCGCATCTCTGTACGAGGGAAGCGTTGCATGTGTTAGAGCAAACGGTGATTTTACGGGGTGGTTTGACATCACAAAAGGTGTTAAGCAAGGCTGCGTAATGTCACCGTGGTTATTCAATCTATACATGGATAATTGTATGCAAGAATTGAAAGAGGTGGGCTTGGGCGCAAAAATGAGTAGTCTGCAAGTTTGTTGCCTGTTGTATGCTGATGATGCGGTGCTGATTGCTAATAGTATAGAAGATCTACAGTCCCTCGTATCTAGGATGAACGAAGTATGTATGAAGAATGAGCTAATGATGAATGTAAGTAAGTCTAAAGTCATGGTGTTTGAAAGAGAGAGTACGAACACAGTGTGCAATATAGTTGTGAATGATGAATACTTGGAGCAGGTAGACGAGTTTGTGTATTTGGGAAGTATGTTTACGAGAGATGGAAAGACTGATAGGGATATTGAAAGAAGGGTGAATGCAGGAAACTCCATTAACGGAGGACTGAACGCAGTTGGCGCAAACAAAAGTTGTCCAAGGAAGCGAAGCTAGCAGTCCACAATGGAGTGCTGATACCAACCTTGATGTATGGCAGTGAGACATGGAACTGGCAGAGGAAGGATGAAAGTAGACTGAATGCTGTAGAAATGAGATCTCTGAGACGATGTGTGGTAAAACCATGTATGATCGAGTGAAAAATGTTGAGATTCGTAAAGAATGCAAGGCTGATGTAAGCGTAGTGAGCAAGATTAAGAAAGGGACGCTTAGATGGTTTGGGCATGTAGAGCGAATGAATGAAGAAAGGAGTGTAAGGAGATTATATGACGCGAATGTGAATGGAAGAAGAAGCCGGGGACGTCAAGGAAGACGTGGCACGATCAAGTGAATCAAATACTTGAGTCGGGCCATGTCAGAAGTCGGAATAACAGAAGAGAATGTATGAGACGTTGTATGAAAGTGAATGAAGCAAGAAGTGTATGCCAAGATCGAGTTGTTTGGCGGTCCGTCCTCTCTGCCTACCCCGGCGGAGAAAACGGCGTGATGGTTAGTTAGTTAGTTGGGTGTCCGCATTGGGGATAATACAGTGAACATAACGATTAAGTCAGCTAAAAGTTTTCGTATAAAAGTACAGTAATAGTGTATTAACAGATACATTTAATACATAGTTTTGACGAGAAAATTGGGATTAATATCACGAAATAATTGTTATTAAATTATTAAAAACAAATCGGGGGATTTTCAAGTTCAAAATAGATCGTGACAGGAGAGTTAACCATAGAAATTTGTTGGAATAGACGGTGCCGTCAAAAATAGAACGGAAGTGTTACATATTTTCTGTGTATATTTAAATATAAATAAAAATAATAACTCAAGATGGATCCCAGAGTTTTATAATTAAGGCGACGGATGCGGTAAAAGAGAATCGAACTTGTATTTATTTCACCACAGCGACACTGAGCAAAAATCAAATGAATACACTTAATCCAAAGACAATTACTCTTTTACTAGTAATTAAATGCAAAATTAATTAAACAAAAGTAATTAAATACAAAAATGGGTGAAATTTCCAATGAAAATAGAATATTAAAAGAGCTCACACAGTCTCCAAATATCGGGAAAAAAATTAAGTTTTTCCAAAGGGGGATCTTACAAGTGAGAAAACCAAAGAGGATATTAAACAAAACATGAATACAATTAAAACAGACGCGATATGAATACAAAACTCCAGAGACGGAAAAATTATATTGACTTGTAAAAACAACGAACTTACTGAAAAATTCCAAAAGGAAATCAAAACAAAACAAAGCAAATTGATAAAGGGTGACTTTCAATCTCTAGTATTAAAGAGTCTTCATGATTCAATAGAAGAACATAGTTTGTTTTCAACGGTTAATCATATTTTCATGAATAAAAAGAGATTTCAGCAAAACAAATACTTTTTACAGTTAGGTTCCTCGCATATTGAATCAGGTGGGTTTGAGTGATAGAACCCTCTACACGATGGGCCATCAACTGGCCCACTACGGACTGCCCATAGTGTAGTGAGAATAGTGGCGTCTGATGGCTTATGGCGCAGAGCGATGGTGTGCGATAGCGCGGGATGACCTTGTGTCGATTTTTCGTACACACATCAAAGGATGGTGGGCGATGGTGGCGCCCCCTACACGTATCGAATTGCTCAGTGTCCACTTGAACGTGGTCCGGAGATGACGTCCTAGTTATTAATATTCACGTAGTTTCGAAACTTTTTTCAACGTAATGGCGGTAGTGTGGACATGACGTAATGAAACTGTAAAATTCATTTTAATTATTCCTTTGATTTGTATATGATATACCAAATACAAAAATAAACGCTATATAGGTGTTTTGGTAAATTATGGTTCTCCAAATATTGTATTTACATTAAGTAAATAAGTGTTTTTACATATCTCTGCCTTTATTTCCTATTTTTATTGGGCTCAACATATTGGAAGAGAGGAAATACAAAGCAATAAGAACAAATCATAAAAAAATATTACATTTCCTGAATCTACAAAACTAATTTTAACATATTAGGTAGCATATAATATCATAATACATATCATTTGTTTCTAAAGTCATTGCCTAATATACTAATCAAAACTAATCATCTCGTTTTTAACCATATATATTGCCGCAGCAGCACGTCCATCCTGAAGAACGTTAAAAGTAGAACTGAACATTGCCATCGTATAGTGGCGGTGCAAATATCGCTGGCCATCGCCAATCCATAGCATCGGAAAGCTGATGACCCATTAACAGGTATCATGTAGAGGGTCTATTAAACTAAAATCAACACGTAAATAAAACCCACGAAAAATAAACGTCGCTATGACATTTTTGAATTGTGCAAAGAAAACCGAAACATGTTACTCTATTAATATGTGTAATATTCTTATATTGTCTATGCTACGCCCCATAAACGGATTTTTGCAAAGCTTGTCTAAAAACCTTTTTATCTCAGACATGCCCCTATGACGTCACTTAATCTAACTGGCACATTTATTTCTTCCTTACCCAAAAGTCGGAGTGGTAAGTCAAATTAACATCTCTTGAGCATTTATTTCACTCCGCCACAATGATTCCCGGAACTAGACTGCCATAAGATGATAATCGGTTGTTTTGAGTTGAGTTCTGCGTTTTGTACTGTACGTCTGAAAGAGCATGCAGCGAAGATGTCAAATATCAAAATAACATGTTTACTACATTGTACACTTTGGTCTTTTTCGAAAGAATTCTTTTGTATGTTATACATTTTATGGACAGTCGTTCTACGCAGAAAAATAGAGCTCCTCTTACTAGATAACATTATACTACATTCTCTCAATTGAAAAAGATCTTCTTTCGTTTTTGCTTATTTTATCCATAACGACACGCTGATGTGCTCTTTCAAGATCCCGAAGCCGGCCGACAAGCGCCACCTGGCGTACGGGCAGTCCAACAACAAGCGTCCCGTCACGCCGCCCAGGGGCGTCATAAATAATGTGTAATGATAGCCTGTCCAAAAAAAAAGCAATACATGTAATATAGGAATAATGTAAGAATAGGAAGTAAGATTTGTACAGCGCCCTTGAGGTGATTTTTCACAAAAAAGGCGCTATAAAAATCATCCGATTATTATTGTTATTAACGACATTGAATACCTATGCAAAACTTTCAAGTCTATTGACACAGTTTGACATTTACGGCAGTGTAGTTGCGGGGTGCGTTATGAAAATATCGGTTTGTTTTTTTTCAGAATATCTTCCAAACATCAAAATCAGAAAGCGGTTGGATAGAAATGGAACTTACCACTTCGGATTTCGGTGTTATGACGTATAAACTGGAAACAATCCCCGAAAAGGGATGTCCAACATCCCATTGTGATGCAATATTGCAGTACGCGGTTGTGAAACAGGAGACAGAAGTTGCTTCTTCGATCAAGTGTGAACCAGAGACTCTAGCGGCAGAGGAACATGCGCAAGAATTTGACGCATGCTCTGAAATAGATATCGACTGTCCTGACATTAAAAGAGAATGTTTCGTTCATCTGGAAAGGATTCAGCAAAGTCGAGGCAAGCTATATACTTTTTCTTCTAATGTCCTTTCCCATCTGAGGTTGGTTTCCTCTGCAGACTTTTTCCTAGATGGTTGCAACGTCTCCCATTTAATCTTCCCCTAGATGTAAAGTGTGCCCCCTAAAGCCTATGTTTTGGCTTACGGGATTCAGTACTCCGTTTATGTGAAAGCGTCATGAAACAGTACTATATATCTGTGATCTCTGCAATGAAAGCGTTTTAGACAATCTTGCATTTAATATCATCTCTTTTGCGACAATATAGGGGGATTTTTTTTGAATGGCTAGTTTATCTTTTGCCTTTTTTTTGCGCAACCTATATGTTCCCTATCTTTCCAAGATTTTTTATTTAAAGAATATGTTTGTGTGAACCACCCTGTGTCCACGTATAGTTTTTAGGTAAAGGTTACAGAAGTGTATTAATGAACACATAATAGGAAACGAGAACTAAAAACTGCAATAATGAACTAAATTTTAATTCGTTTAGGTTCATTGATTCAAATTTCTTCTTGTATTATAAAGTGTTTGCTTATAGGTACAGCGAAGCTTACCGATTATGGAGTATGTTCGTCATATACTGCCCTTCAAATAAATTTGCTATGCAATGGTTAATAATAATTTTTGATTTGTCATTTTGGATTAATTACTTAACCTACTTTAATAGATTTTTGTTTATGTTTATAATTTGTCTATTCTTTCATTATTTTGTTCTAATTTTTATCATTTCTCTATACTTGACATTATTTTTATTAGAATTCATATATTCCTGATGAATAAAGCATCGCTTTCGAAACATGTAGATATCTTTGTATATTTATATAGTAATGAAAAAAAGTTTTAAAATTAAGTTAATTTATTAATTATGATGCCACAAAGTGAATACCAATCGTTTGAAGAAATAATAAATATTTTTTATTATCGTGTCATCGCGCATTTCTGTGAAAACTAAGATGATCTCCTTCACAAGGGACATTTCACTTTTAATTAATTAATTAATTAATGCATTTTCTCTAAAATACCATCCATGACATTAATTTTTTTTTTTTCAGAATTAGTTTCTTTGAAATCATCTATAATTGACAGTGGCCAGAAAGCCAAACAAACAGTCAATATACAAAAGAAATCGTTCTCCTGCCCTACTTGTACCTATACGTGCAGTAGAAAAAGCCATATGGATCGTCATATTATAACTCACACTGGAGAGAAACCATTCTCATGCTCAAAGTGCACGTACAAAAGCTATCGAAAAAACGATTTGGTGAATCATACTAGAACCCACGCTGGAGACAATCTATTCTCATGTTCGGAATGCCCGTTCAGGTCCAGTTATAAAAGCAATATGGTTCGTCATGTTAATACCCACACTGGAGAGAAACCATTCTCATGTTCGGAATGTACGTATAGGTGCAGTCTTAAAAGCAGCATGGTTCGTCACGTTATTACCCACACTGGAGAGAAACCATTCTCTTGCCCAAAATGCACATACAAGTGCTATCATAAAGCTGATTTGATTAATCATATTAGAACCCACACTGGAGAGAAACCATTCTCATGCTCAGAATGCAATACAGGTGCAGGTTGAAAAGCAGTTTGGTTATTCATACTAGAACCCACACTGGAGAGAAACCATTATCATGCTACATATGCAACTACAAGACTTATCGAAAAGGCGATTTGGTTTCTCACCGTAGAGTCCACACTGCAGAGAAACGACTTTTCTGTTCGGAATGCTCTTTCAGGTGTCATCGGCAGAGTCAGCTGGATCTACATATCAGAATCCACACTGGAGAGAAACCATTCTCGTGCTCGGAATGCAATCAAAGGTTCAGCCGGAAAGAATATCTGGTGTCTCATTTTAAAACCCACACCGGAGAGAAACCATTTTCGTGTTCAAAATGCTCTTACAAGTGCGTTCGAAAACGCAATTTGGTTTCTCATGCTAGAACCCACACTGGTGAGAAACCATTTTCATGTTCGGAATGCTCTTATAGGTGTTATCGCATGTCCCATTTACGACGCCATCTGATCAAAAACCATAGTTTCTAGAAATGTATGTTGATGTAGCTTATTGTGTGTGTAAATATTTTGCCAACATACCATTTTTTCACCCCCACCGCTATCATAAATATATATCAATGTATCATTTTCCAAAAACAAAGGTTTCAGTAACAATACATAGTCAGCAACAAATAGTAGTGTTCGAAATAACACTAGGGGGTCTAACGGTACCACTGTTTCGGACATCACATCATTTAAAAAATATATAAATGCATACAACTATTCAATCATCTACCAATGGACATAAGGACAGAGACAAAATACGAAATATTCAGGAAAAAACTTAAAAACACCCATTGCATTGTAGCAAAATATATCTGTTCCTATATTCATGTGTTCAAATTCCTAATATGTTAAAACAAATACAATTTTATTAATTGTCTTTTTTTATATCTTATTTGGCAAGCTCAATTATTTTTAATTTATGGGATTTACCGACTTAACATTAATAATTGTGGCAGACATTTATTTGTTTTTCTGTTGAATTAAATATTTTTTCACTTGATATCATTATATTTCGACATTTTGTTACACAGTTGGACGACCGGGTGCATGAGAAATCCCTGTGTGCTATATTTTTCCCTTGGAAATCTAATTTGTTTTGCATTTTTCGTCTCGTGTCCGTGTTTCTGGTGATTGTTTTTTTTATTTATTTCGCTAGACATCATCTTGTGTTGTGGTTGTCTAAACCCTTTCTTAGTTTTTTATTGCTAGATCTCCTTGATATTTGTTGTACCGGTGCTATGTGGCTCCTTCTTACATTTTCTATTGAACAAGTATGATGATCTCCTTGATATCTGCAGGTATCATTAAAATTAATTAAGTACAACTATATTAAGTTTTTCCTCACTAACGAAACTGTACTACTGTTTTTGGATTTGTCAATTTGTGTAAAATTTGCTAATATTTTGATATATTTACAATATTATTTAATCGATATTATCTAATTGGAGTCTGTTATTACTATAACAAAACTGTAATTCTGTTTTCATTTATTTCTTCAACTTTTGTACATTGATCACAACAGTCTATTGTTCTACTATTGCGGTATTTATTTGTATTATGATTATTATTTATTGTTGTATTATGTAATATTATTGAACTATACTCCTGCTGACAAGATACTTGCAGTACCTTATCGGGTACAAATTCTCGTTGTATGTAATTAATATTATTCAATAAACTTTTTTTAAATCCATTTATATTTTTTGTAATTTTCGTTAGAAATTGTTTCAAATTTTATATTATCTCCAAATAACATTGCTTCTCCGCATTTTATTTCAAATTTCTGTTGTGAGATGAGTTTCACTGAGCATGACAATTGGGGTTTCGTGCTTCGAGTAAAATTGTAATTCTTCATGATGTGCAGGCAAACTTTATATATTCGGGTACAAAATCTCTTCGGTATCTAATTTATTGTCAGAAACTATTTTTTGTGATTGTTTATCTCGGAGCATGTCTACAGTAACAAAAGAAAAAAATTCTTTATTCCGCTTCAATTTTTCTTATGCGCACCGAACATTCACCTCTTCAAGTGTCTCTAGCAGAATCGACTATAAGGTATGGTATAACTTCTTGGGGACACTCCTATAAGACCAACATAAAACATTTACAGCTGATTCAAAATGCCATGGTAAAATTGCTAGTAAGTAAAACAGTTTTTAGGCAAAGGCGAGACATTGATATCAAGTACAAATCAATTAATGTATTACCTGTTCGTGGTCTTTTGTGGCATAAAATTCTACTGCAACATATATCTGAAAGTTCGTATAAGGCAGTGGTGGATCATGTACACAATACACGTTTCACACAAAATATAGGAATGATAGTGCCAATATTTCAAAATAAATATGGTCAACGAACCCTTGAATACATTGTACCATTTATATTTAACAAATTGCCGTACGAATTTAAAAACAATTGCCCTATGATGAAATTCTCACTGATGTTAAAGTGTTGGCTTTTGGAAAGTAACCTTGTGTATTGATGGTAACAATATCTCCTTGGTTGTATAGCTCCTCGATATCTGGTATATTTACTGTTACTTTGTTAATATTATATTTAAGTCTATCCTCGTTGTAACCAACCTTTACTGCTGTTTTATGTATATATGTATATATTTCTATTTTTGAAACTGTGAATACATGGTGGAATTCCATTATAGTATATTATAATAAAACAAATATAAAACTTTTTTCCACTTTAATTTTTATTTGACCGTAACCGGGTTTCAGCTCGTTAGGGCCATCTTCAGACTGGTACAAATTATTCTAAATCTCTGGTTTTTATACACAACATATGGGGGAGGGGAAGAGGGGTGGACTACAGGGGTTTAAATCAATTATCTTAATTACATTTGTTATTAGGTCGTTTTAGTAATTCTAGTATTCTAATCACCTTGGGTTTTTTTATTTATTTATTTTTTTTAATTTACTTACAAAAAACAGCCTTTTACAATGTAAATTCTCTAGGGAGAATTTTAATCAACAATAAAGACAAAGGAGAAAAACTTGAAAACTCAGGAGTTTTACCTACAATATAACGGCACAGATGTGCCTGCGTAATCACATACAAACGTGCGTCTTAGTCTTACAGTCTTTTTAGATGTAGGTACTTGAAATTCTTCAAATAGTCGATCCTTTGGGTAGTCCGACGGTATTTTTAATATGGATAAATTTAATTTATTACTCATTAATTAATTCCTATTTAGAAGGTTAGATTTATACCCCGAGCCCCAAATAATGATAGCAGATTGCAGAGCGGATTGAACTAATTTTCTTTGATAACACTATTTCAAAACATATGTTGAGGTAATATGACGATAATGAATCCCGTAGACTCATCTTATCTCTGATATAAACAGCACCCTCCTATTCCAAGTGTCATTAAAAATTATAAAGTCTAGCATTCGTATGATGCGAATTCGGAGGAAAGCCAATATCTCGTTTAGGGTGAGAACCATTATCGTATCCCGACTGCGTTCAAACATTCTAATTGTAGAACATGTGTTACGAAATTCAGAAGAAAACCGTTCTCTTGGTCAGAGTACTATTTGATTCGGATAAAAACCCTTTTCGTGTTCGGACTGTTTTTTTCTAGTTACAGTTCAAAAGTCTGCCACAACATTTTTATAGTCCACTCTGGACAAGAGAATGGATGTTTTCCGATTTATTCGGCACGTGGTCCTGAACTAGAATTTTATCACTGTACTCGGAAAATGAGGACGGATTTATTTCGAATTTTGGATCATAAGTTAATTCTGTTAGTAATAATATTGAATAGGACTTTTTTTTAATCGTCTTAAAAATAGCACTCAATACTCCAGCGTGTATTCAGCAGCCGTTGGAGCGGTGTGCTACCCTTTCGACATTACCACCCTATAAGATCCGTAAATATTAATTCTAGTATATTGCAAAAACAGGTTAATGTATCATATAGTCCTTTTCTAGATATTTTTCTAGTGAACCACTCGGTTCCGTCTGAAAAACCCATAATTAACCCACACCCTTTGGTCGCCTCCCACTCCAATATCTAAATATTCATGTATGTCTATTCTTATTTTGTATCTTATAATAGTTTTAATAGTCCTGAGGAAGGAAGTGTACTTCAAAACCAATCGATTGTTGTATTAACCTTTAAGTACTGACGTGGGTGTCTCACGGACAGCAAGTAAACAAATATGGGTCTTATTTGGGGGGTTGAGACAATGTACTGTTATTTATCCCAATAATATTGGAATTCCCTTTTGTAAGCAAGAAATATTTCAAAAGATTTAGGAGGGCCGAAGGAACGGGGGAAAGGGGATGGTGAGGGGAGACGCGAGCCGTCGTTCAATCGAGCCGTATCGCCGATCCGGAACATTAAGGAGAGCAGATTTATGGATCCAGGTCACTATACCGAGCCACCGCTAATATATGACGTATGATAAATTTCATGTATCTGTGATCAACCCAGATCAGCAGTGATCTGCGAGCCGTAAGAATCGTTCATTCAACAAAATCACGGCTTACCAGATCTCGCAGATCACTCGTTCGCAAAGAACAAAATAAGGAAAATGAGAATCAGTTACAAATTAGACCGATCACCATATCTCATCTTGATGCCAACCAAATTTCAGGATCTGCAACTGTAAGTCCTATTTCTGTTTCATCTAGTAATCAGTACTATTACGGGGAAAAAATGGTTTCAAGTGGTCATCTGAGGAACCTGTTACCAGATCGAGTCGTACAGCAAGAGACCACATTGTTAATACTCCTCGGCAGCAGCCCAAAACATTTACCGATTCGGAATATTTATGGCTTCAGTTATTTGACAATATTATGGTAGATAAGATTGTTACCTGTACTAATTAAAAATTATCAGAGGTTCGCACAAAGTACAAAAACATAAATAAAATTGAACTAAGACCTACCGATTGTGAAGAATTGAAAGCTTTCCTTGGTTCATTATTTTTTACCTCGGTCTTCAAATCGAATCACGAGAACACTAACACTTGCTACTGATGGTTCTGGACGTGGAATTTTTCGTTGCGTGATGTCTCAATTCCGATTTTTCACGCTCTTGAACTATATTCGTTTCGATGACAGTAACACTAGATCACAACGCCTTGAAACGGACCCGTTGGCTGCAATTTCAGACATTTTTCACCTATTCATTACCAATTGCAAGAAGGCATATACTCCCGGAGCCTATCTTTGTTTAGATGAGATGCTAGTCCCATTTAGAGACAGATCCAAATTTATTATTTATATGCCCAAGAAGCCGGCCAAGTATGGCCTGAAGATTTTAGTTGTGTGTGACGCAGAAACATTTTATGTATATAATGCATGTATTTACCATGGAAAAGACTCCGATGGGCCGGGACTAGCCGAAGTCGATAGAAAGCTCGCCATACCAACTCAGTCTCTATTAGATTGTGTAAGGATTTTGAAAAAACGAATCGAAACATTACAGCGGACAATTGGTTTAGTTCCATAGAATTGATGGAGCAGTTGAACGGTGGGGGTCTGACGTATCTTGGTACTTTGAAAAAAAATAAGAGGCACATCCCACCCGAATTTCAAGCATCTAAAACTCGTCAGCCTGAATCGTCGTTACACGGTTTTACAAAGGACGTCAGTATGGTTTCTTATGTCCCTAAATAGTCAAAAGCAGTATTATTGATATCTTCAATGCACCACACAAAGCTATTGGATTAACTATAAAAAAATCTGGAAATGATAATAAATTATAACAAAACAAAAGGGGGTGTTGATGAAATAGATAAAAAAAATATTTCATTTTTATTATATTATATACGCCCTACATGGGGTTTTACATATTTAGTTAGTTATAATATTCACACAGGTGCAAAACACATTTCAGTAACTGCACCAAAAACTAATAATAAACAGTAACAGAAAAAATAAAAAATAACGGGTGCAATATCCACCAAATCAATACTGACATTGATAACAAATAAGTAAATAATGTAAAAAGTTGTAGTTAACAATAATTTATAAACCAGGCAGAAACAAATCCCTCATCCTCCTTTTGAAATTTGCCAAGTTTAGATTATTGTCAAATACATCCATATCATTTAAGTATTTGTTACCAAGACTGTGTAAGCGTTGAATTGGTGTATTCAAACTATAGTTAGAACGGGATAAAGATATGTACAAAGTTGATGTCTGTCTTGTAGTTCGATTGGGTATGTACAAGTTTATTAAATGCAGGAGTTCAGAACAATTTAATTTACAGTTTAACAATTTTAGTAAAAAGGTTAGGTCGGTTTTCTAATGTTGGAATATTTAAAATATTCATTAACGATGGGTAATTTATGTGCTCTAAAGGTATGTTTACTTTAAAATTTATGAAACGCAAAAATTTTCTTTGAATTCTTTCAATATTGTGAATATGTATTTTGTAGAAAGGCGACCACACTATGGAATTATGTTCAATTAAACTTCTAAGTAGAGATATGTACAATAATTTTATTACTTGTAACGATTGAAATTTTTTTATTGTTCTTAATATAAATCCTAAAGTTTTCATACCTTTATTTACAATTTGTTGAATGTGAGCAGTGAAATTAAGTTTCTCATCCATTATAATTCCGAGATCTCTCATTTCTGTAACTCTTTGTAGATTAATTTGATTTACTGAATAATCAAAAAAGAGGGAAAATGCACCAATTATTTATCGAGTCGTAGAACCAGACGTTGGAGTCTCGCAATTTTTTTCAGAGTCTTGGATTTGTGTGGAGTCAACGCCTATGCTCTGTACAAGACCTGCACTGCTGTTCCTGATATTCCTAGGGCACAGTTTTTTTCAAAACCTTGCTTACAGTTTAGTTTTACCGCACCTGAAACGTCGAGTGTACAATGATCGATTGCCGAGAGAACTGCGATTGACAATCGCACGCGTACTGGGTCCAAATAAGCCCCCGGAACCTGAAATAATTCTCCCTGAAAGTACAGAAGCAGGGTGAAAAACCTGTAAAATCTGCCCATCAAGACTCAAAAGACGTACTAAGTACAATTGTTTTGAATGTCGCAAGCCTATTTGTATTGGGTGTTCAAAAACAGTATGCGTGGACTGTGTAGACAACAAGTGATTTATTCTAAAATATTTACGTGATTTCAAAAGCAATCACTACTTAAGTTATACTATAATTAATACTGATTTTTTTTAAATAAAAACAAATCCAAAAAGTGTCCAAATGATTATAGCTAAGATTATAACGAATATTTGTCTAGTTGAGCGAAATATAGGTTATATAATTTGTATCAAATAAATATTGATCTCATATAAAATGTTGTTGTTTTTTGTACTTCCTTAGTAAAATAGTAATAAACGAATCATAATACAAGTAAATAATCTGCAAGTCAGTAAATATAAATAAACCTTTTCGATTATTTATGAAGCCGTCTGAGATATGTCACGTTACCATTTTATTATGACTTAACTACGTCAGTACTTAAAGGTTAAATTAAAGTAGTTCAAAACAAATGTGTGCGTTTATTTTACAATTATTGCAAGCCACCGGGTAAGTGCTTTTCACAAATGTGTTAAGAAATAGTATTATGTTGTTAAATTAAGAAAGTAAAATATATTTGTTTTTCTTTTATTTTAATTAAATATTAAAAAGGACGAGGAATCATAAACGAATCAGTTATTAAATAAAACCTAGTGCGTCTCTGAACAATATCCCCTAATGAGGAGGAGGATGAAAAACATCTTAAAATGTCTGATTAACCACTAATTTGTTGCGAATGAAATATTATGGAAATTAAATTAATAACAAATAACTCGGAACCAGGTATTTCGATTACCTGTCTGTTTTGTCCGAGGTGTTATTTGTCTATGACATAAGTGAACCTATCTGTCATTCTTATTTCGACCCAAAGGTCGTTGTGGTAAGTCAAATTAGAGCATTTATTTCATCACGCCATTATGATTCCCGCAACTAGACTGCCATAAGATGAAAATCAGATGTTATGAACTGAGTTCTGTGTTTTGCACTATACTTCTGAAAGAACACCCATCGAAAATGTCACTACATCGAAAATGTCACTACATTGTTCAATTTTTATTTAAAGCATTTTTTCGTATGTTATAAAGTTACAGGAGAGCCATAGAACGCAGAAAAGGGAGCTTCTCTTACTAGATAACATTATACTCCATCCTGTCAAATTGAAAAAGATCTTCGTTCATTTTTGCATATTATACCTATAACCATATTAAATACCTAAGCAAAATTTCCAAGTCCATTGACGCAGTTTAACGTTCACGGCAGTGTAGTTGCGGGGTGCGTTATGAAAAGTTCAATTTGTTTTTTCCAGAATCAAAATCAGATACCTGTTTATCTAAAATGGAACGTACCACCTCGGATTTCAGTGCTATAAAGTATGAACTGGAAACAATCCCCGAAGAAGGTTATCCAACATCCCATTGCGATGCAATATTGCAGAACGGGATTGTTAAACAGGAGACAGAAGACGCTCCTTCGATCAAGTGTGAACCGGGGACTTCAGCGGCAGGGGAACATGCGCAAGGATTTGACGCATACTCTGAAATAGATATCGATTGTCCTGACATTAAAATGGAATGTTTCGTTCATCTGGAAAGGATCCAGCAAAGTCGAGGCAAGCTATTTACTTATTCTTTCAGTGCCCTTTTCCATCTGAGGTTGGTTTCCCCTGCAGACTGCCTCCTAGATGGTTACAACGTCTTCCATTTAATCTACCCCTAGATGTAAACTGTGCCCCCTAAAACTTAAGATCTGAAATTACCAACTGCGGGGTAATTTTATCATAAACTGCATTCGTGCTCAAATTCAAGTAACGGATTTACCTTTGGAAACAACATTGCTTTGAATCTGAGAGTATCTTCTAGAGTGGAAAATACTCTCAGTATCGCCCTGGTGAAAGACCACCATTCAGAATTGAAACGTTGCTTGAAATGGCTTTTAGCCGTGATTGGTGACCAGATCTGAATAGCCAGGTATTTCCCCACCTTCCTCTTTCCTTTCTCCTTCCCTTCCCCAATACCTTCAGCCTCACAACATTCCCCCATTGAGAATGCCATAGTCTCACTGGCTCCAGACGGTTGGGGGCAGTTGAGACTCTTGTGCGGTATTCATATAAAAAATTTAAAAAATCTTTTGTTTTTTATCGTGTCATCGCACATTTCTGTAAAACTGAGATGATCCCCTTCAAGGGGACATTTCGCTTTGAAATTATTTTTTTCTGTACAATACCACCCATGACATTCATAATTGAAAACTTGTTTTTCAGAATTCGTTTGTTTGAAATCATCTATTATTGGCACTAGAAACCAGAAAGCCAAACAATCAGTCAAAACACGGAATAAATCGTTTTCCTGCCCTACTTGTAGCTACAGGTGCAGTGATAAACGTAATATGGTTCGTCATATTAGAACCCACACTGGAGAGAAACCATTCTCATGCCCAAAGTGCGCTTACAAAAGCTGTCGAAAATATGATTTGGTTATTCATATTAGAACCCACACTGGAGAGAAACTATTCTCATGTTCCGAATGTGCGTACAGTTGCGGTCTTAAAAGCAGTATGGTTGTTCATATTAGAACCCACACTGGTGAGAAACCATTCTCATGTTCGGAATGCTCGTACAAGTGCCGTCTTAAAAGCCAAATGATTGTTCATATTAGAACCCACACTGGAGAGAAACCATTCTCGTGCACAGAATGTGCGTACAAGTGCGCTACGAAAAGCCAAATAATTCATCACATTAGAACCCACACTGGAGAGAAACCATTCTCATGCACAGAATGTGCTTACAAGTGCACTACGAAAAGCCGAATGATTCATCACATTAGAACCCACATTGGAGAGAAACCATTCTCGTGCACAGAATGTGCGTACAAGTGCACTACAAAAAGCCAAATGATTTATCACATTAGAACCCACACTGGAGAGAAACCATTCTCGTGCACAGAATGTGCGTACAAGTGCACTACGAAAAGCCAAATGATTCATCACATTACAACCCACACTGGAGAGAAACCATTCTCGTGCACAGAATGTGCGTACAAGTGCACTACGAAAAGCCAAATGATTGTTCATATTAGAACCCACACTGGAGAGAAACCATTCTCGTGCACAGAATGTGCGTACAAGTGCACTACGAAAAGCCAAATGATTGTTCATATTAAAACCCACACTGGAGAGAAACCATTCTCGTGCACAGAATGTCGGTACAAGTGCACTACGAAAAGCCATATTATTCATCACATTAGAACCCACACTGGAGAGAAACCATTCTCGTGCACAGAATGTGAGTACAAGTGCACTACGAAAAGCCTAATGATTCGTCACATTAGAACCCACACTGGAGAGAAACCATTATCGTGCTCGAAATGCAAGTTTATTTGCAATCGGAAAAGCAGTATGGTTGTTCATGTTAGAACCCACACTAGGGAGAAACAATTCTCATGTTCGAAATGAAAGCTGAAGGGGTTAATTCTGTATAATCATTCTCGTATTCTGACTGCAGTACAAAAATTCTAGTTGTAGCCCTGGAAGTGCTGTTAAATTCGGAATGAAACTCAAAGAGCTACTCAATTCGAAAGAAAGTCATTTTCGTGTTCAGAAAGTTTTATATTCTAGTTACTGATCATAGTTGTGCCACAACATATGTATAGTCCACTGTGGACAGGAGAATGGATCTTTTCCGAATTTTTCAGGACATGGTCCTGAACTAGAATTTCTTAACTGTACTCGGAACATGAGGACGGATTTGTGCCGACTTTTGGAGCTTATTATACAATTAATTTATTTCTAGTTAGTTTCCTATCGGTATTCACTTTCACGTAGTTTTATTTAATTTAATTATGTTAGAAATAGTATTGAATAGCTCGTGTTAAAAAATTCACTCAGTATTCAAGCTTTGGAGCAGTGTGCTACCTTGTTGACATAATCACCTTATATAATCTTAATTACCCCTTACCATTTGCTCACCTCCCACTCCAACACCTAAGTATTCATGTATGTCTATTCTTATTTTATATCTTATGTTAGTTTTAATATTGTCCTGACGAAAGAAGGGTGCTTGCAAAACCATTATATTAAATTAAAGTGATTCAAAACAGATGTGTGTATTTATATTGCAATTGTTCACGCGGGTTTCTTAATATCTACCGTCAATAATATGCGATTGTGAAGTCCCGCCCATTCATTCCCTACCTCCCCACTCCAGTCCTTGCTTCCCGGGTTGATCCAAATCCAGCGTTAATTCCAAAACGAATCACTGCCGCGACAACTCCTGAAGTGCCGCACCGCAATTAATTCCAAATTGATTCATCGTCGCGACAACTTCTGAAGTGCCGCACCGGAATATTCCTAAACAAAGCCGCCGCCGCGAGCACCGAGGAGACGTAAACGCGCTGTCGGGTTCGAATCCGACAAGCCCCAGCTGAGACGCATCCATCCAGTTGACGACCAAGATGCAAGCCGCCATGGGAGAGTGATCAGTGACAATTCGGTGAGTCCTTTTTTCTATCCAAATCACACTCCTTTATTTCGCAATCGCATCCTCATTTCCTGATAATATCGGGAAATTGAATAATCGCCGCAACAGCAATTATTTCAGGCTACAAATAAAAATCCTTTATTACGAATATGTTAAGAAATAGTATTATATACTTTAGTTAGTAAAGTGATATATATATTTATTTATTTTGATTAAATATTAAAAACAGTGATATTTTCGAGGTTACATTAAAATATTCAGTTCTTAAATAAAACCTAGTTCGCCTCAGCACAACAACCACTGGTAAGGAGGACTATTAACATAATTTAAGCACACACAACATAATATCAGTTCATAATTTAAAGTGTGCGTGTATATTAAGCCGCGTCTCCTGCGAAATTTTTTCCGAAATATTTCACAAAAAAACGAACACAAAAACATTTATTAATTGATAAACTAAAGTTTTTTTTAAGACAAGATTTTTGTGCATAGCGCAAAGGGTAACAATTATTTTTAAAAACAATAATTATTAGCCTGAAACACTCATCCAAATTGAAAAAACCTTCCGAGAAAAGATAAATGTCGCCGACAGGACTCGAACCTGCACCCTTCTAATATCCGGTCAGATGCTCTACCATTGAGCTACGTCGGCTTATCGCAAACCCGCCAAGTTAATCAATATATACTAGTGTTTCATTCAATAATTACGGTTTTTTATTATATTTCACCGGATATTAGAAGGGTGTGGGTTCGAGTCCTGCCGGCGACATTTATCTTTGCTCGGAAGGTTTTTTCAATTTGGATGAGTGTTTCAGGCTAATAATTATTGTTTACAAAAACATTTGTTTTCATACACATTCCATCTCCTGCTAAAATGTTTTGTTTTGGTTGAAAACAAAACGTTTTGCGTAGACAGCAAGATAAGTTCAAGAATAATATTTGTACTACCTACTTTTAGAGGTTGGAATAAAATACCATTGTTTTGTTTATTGTTTGAATAAAAAAGATATATATAAATGTCAATGAATCATTGTAAAAATAATCAGAAATACGTAGTGTAAATCACTGTAAGATAGCCAATGAATGCGTTTATCACGATGTTTAAATATGCATTGGGACGACGTTCTTAATATGTACAAAATTAATTAAAAACTATTTCCGTTACCGAAGAAGCAAAATCACGCATTAAATTCATTTAAAGTTTCAAGTTTTTGTGTGGCTTTTAGGTTACTTTTTTTATTTGCGTAAAAAAAAACAAACTAAAAACTAAAAAAACCTATTTTATGTCTAATTAAATCATTATTATATATGAAGTAGGTTTTAGATTCTTGGTTTTTTTAATAATAATAAAAAAAAACTAACAAGAAAAAGACGTGCCTATATGCATATTTACTTCACGATGTTTACTTTTAAAAGTTCTTAATATGAGGGCTGTAGTCCTCTTATTATGTCTGCTATCTCCTTAGAAATAGCAGACATAATAAGAGAATACATAACAGTTAAATAAATTATCATTATTACTGATACATAAGCAAAGCTCTTATCATAATATATTATATTGTCGCTTAGTTCAAATAACCTAAAAAAACCCGTCCGAATTATAACGAAGTACCATTGGACGGGAAGCACACATAGATCCGCTCCGTGTGGCGATTTAAAAAATATGAAACCAACCCTTCCCCTCCTTCCTTTCATCACCCGCGAGAGGAATGTTTTCCATTGATTTCGAAAAACAAAAATATTCTATACGCAGACAGAAATGTGTATGGTAACACCCCTTTGTTTTGTTTTTTGTGAAAATGTTGCAGGAGACGCGGCTTTAGAGTATCTGTTCGCGCAACACACAGCGGCTATCATATACCCTCTACATGATGGCCGATGATGGCGCATGATGGGCCATCATACGCCACTATGCCCACTGCGTATGGCCCATCGTGTAGTGGGCATAGTGGCGTATGATGGCCTGCGATGGCCCGTAATGGCGCTTGTGATAGGGCGGGGTGGCCTTGTTATCGGTTTTTCGTACACACATCAAATGATGGTGGTAGTGACGCCCACTACACGTGGCGAACTGTTCAGCGTCCGCTTGAACGTGCTCTGGAGGTGACGCCCTAGTTAGTAATATTTTCGTGGCTTTGAAGCATTTTTCAACGTAATTGCAGCAGTTTGGACATGCGATGAAACTATAAAATGCATCGAATCATTCCTTTGATGAATGTATATGAAACCCCAAACACAAAAATAAACGCCAAAAAGGTATTTTTGTAAATTGTGGCTCTCCGAATATTGTACTTAAAATATGTTAATAAGTATTTTTAAATACATATGTCTGCATTTATACCTTATTTTTATTGGGGTAGAGTTATTGGAAGAGAGGAAAAACATAACAATAACAGCAAATTATTAAAAAAAATATTACTTTTCCTGAATAACCGAAATTAATTTTATGATATATTAGGTAGAATATAATATCCTAAAATTATATTTATATATCATTTGTTTTTAATGTCATTGCCTAATATTCTAATAAAAACTAATCATCTCGTTTCTTTAACCAAATATATTGCCGCAGCGGCACGTCCACCCGGAAGCACGTTGAAAGTAGAACTGAATGTCGCCATCGTGTAGTGGCTCGCCGGCAATCCCCAAGCCATCGCGTCGGCCAGCTCAGTGGTCGGCAAAGTACGGCTCTCGAGTACCTTAATTTCGGCTCTGGTACAAACATCCACGAGCAGGCGCAACAGTCTTGTCTACAGTCGTCGGAGCTTATCGTGTATGTAAATCGCGGGCGCCTTTCAAAGGTACCTTCTTGAAGAATCAAGTTGTCTTATTCTCCGTTCAGCCGCACATCCAATAGGTATTTTTGTTATAAATTTGTTTCACTTTCCGAGCCTGCTGAAGCATCGCCAAGAAAATAATTCCTCTATTGACAAACACTATTTCAAAACAATCGATTTAAATATCAGGGAAGCATTTCTCAGCAGGTTTCAGGAATTTTAAAACAGCAGAGCGACCTTAGCATGGGTCAAAAACCTTCTTAATGCTAAGATAACAGATTTGAAATTTTCTCCTTTTCGCATTGACATTGGAAACTTTGAAATACAATTGCTGGATTTAAAAAAAAATGCTGATTTGGAAGTACTGGAGAGGGAACAAATGTGAACTTAGTTCACATCACAAGTGATCTGCTTTGAAAGATAGTGATACGCTTTTTAAGGTCATTTTATAGATATTTTCCAGTACTAAAATTCATTTTATAAATATTTTCCAGTCCTAAAAATTATAAGTATTTCAATAAATACCAACTCTTCTTGTGCCACCAATCTTCTAATAAATGTAACATCGATAGAAAATGAGCAACAAATAGCAACTGAAAAATATCATCTCTATACTTAAATTTTCTAATAAAACTGTGTTCATATAAAGCAACCTGCTGTATCAGTTTGTACATAATTTATGAATAAATATTTATACAGCGGCCTTGAGGTGATTTTTCACAAAAACGGCGCTATACAAATCATCCAATTATTATTATTATTATTACCCCTTACCCTTTGGTCGCGTCCTACTTCAACACCTAAATATTCATATATGTCTATTTTTTGTATCTTATGTTAGTTTTTATATAGTCCTGATGAAGAAAAGCAACTTGCAAAGCCGGTCGTTCATGTATTAAATAAAAGTGGTTGAAAATAATTGTGTGTGTTTATATTACAATTATTGCAAGCAACTAAGTAAATGCTTTTTACTAATATGTGTAGAAATAGTATTAAGTAGTTAAGTTAAAAAGTTGAAAATATATATTTCCTTTGTTTTGATTGTGTGAACAGTGATAATTTATAGGTACCGTAAAACATCATGTTTTTAAATACAACCTTGTCCGCCTCAGCACAACAACCCCTTCAAAGGATTATTATGAAAAACATCCTTTATTGTCTTATTAGCCAATAATATGTTATTATTTAAATATAAAGAGAAATACATTCAATTGAAATTAAATGGAAAAAAATAGTCGAATCAGTTTTTCGATTTTAATTTTTTTTTCGATCATCGTTATTACTGCTTTTGGTGATCTTCGAGGGTATAAACGAAGTATAATAATTTTTTTGAGGTTCTTGATCGGATAGTTCGATTGTGCCCATCACTAGCCCATACCGACATCTGTTTTGTGTTCGGTGTTATTTATCTATGACATCAATTAACCTATCTGTCACAGACATTCCCTAAACACCCGAAAGTCGTTGTGGTAAGTGAAACTTATATCTCTTTTATTTAATTACGCCACAGTAATTCCCGCAACTAGACTGTCATGAGATGATAATTGGTTGTTTTTAGTTGTGTTTTGTGTTTTGTATTTATACTTCTGAAGCAACATCCAGCGAAATGACAAATCTAGCCCTTGGAATAGCAAGATTCAAACTGACAATGCAATGTAATGCTATAATGAGCCTTAAAGTCACTTTCCTTAGAGTACACTATCGCATAACATTGCTGCGTCATATGGAAACTTGTTTTATAAGGGATCGAAATATCAAAATACCGTGTTTACTGCATTGTGCACTTTTGTTTTTCGAAGAAATTCTTTTGTGTGTTATAAATTTGCTGGACAGCCTTAGTACGCAACAAAATAGAGCTCCTATTACTAGATAACATTATAACTCCATCCTATCAAATTGAAAAACATCTTCCGTTATTTTTTGCATATTATATTCATAAACACATTGAATACCAATACAAAACGTTCAAGTACGTTGACACAGTTTGACGTTACGGCAGTGTAGTTGTGGGGTGCGTTATGAAAAGATTTATTTTTTCCAGAATATCTTGCAAACATCAAAATCAGGAAGCTGTTTGCCTAAAATGGAATTTACCTCCTCGGATTTCGGTGTTATAAAGTATGAGCTGGAAACATTCCCCGAAGAAGGGTGTCCAACATCCCATTGCGATGCAATAGTGCATTACGGGATTGTTAAACAGGAGACAGAAGACGCTCCTTCGATCAAGTGTGAACCAGGGACTCCAGCGGCAGAGGAACGTGCGAAAAGATTTGACGCATACTCTGAAATAGATATCGAGTTTCCTGACATTAAAAAGGAATGTTTAGTTCATCTGGAAAGGATCCAGCAAAGTCGAGGCAAGCTATTTACTTATTCTTTCAGTGCCCTTTTCCATCTGAGGTTGGTTTCCCCTGCAGACTGCCTCCTAGATGGTTACAACTTCTTCCATTTAATCTACCCCTAGATGAAAACTGTACGCCCTAACGCTTATGTTTTGTCTTAATTCGGAATTCGAATTCAATACTTCGTTTGTGTGAAAACATTATGAAACAATGCAAAAGTGTTTATGACAATCTTGCAGTTAATATCATCTGTTTTGCGACAAAATACGGGGGATTTTTTTAATTGATAGTTAAACTTTTGGCTATTCGTTGCACAACCTTTACGCTCCTCGCCCTATCTTTCCAAGGTTTTATTTAAAGTATATGTGTATTTGAACCATCCTGATTCCATGTATAGTTATTACGTAAAGGTTACTGAAGTGTATTAATGAACACATAATAGGAGACAAGAGGTAAATACTGCAATTATGAACGAAAATTTAAATCTTTGTAGATTCTTAGATTCAAATTTCTTCTTCTGTTATGAAGTGTTTGCTTATAGGTGCAGTGACGTTCGCAATTACGGGTTAATTTCATCGTAACCTCCCCTTGCAGTTTAAGATGAAATTACCTCTGCTTTGTGCTCGAATTCAAGTAACAGGTTCAAATTTGGAAACCACATTGTTTTCCATTTTGGAAACTCTAATTAATAAATCTTTTGTTTATTATCGTGTCATTGCGGATTTCTGTGAAAACTGAGATGATCCCCACCACAGGGGACATTTCACTTTTAAATTGTTTTTTTTTCTTTCTGTAAAATACCATCCATAACATTCATAACTTACAACTTGGTACTTACTTACTTATTGGTACTAGAGACCAGAAAACCAAACAACCAGTAAAAACACGAGAGAAACCGTTTTCCTGCCCTACTTGTACCTACAGCTGCATTGACAAAGGCAATATGGTTCGTCATTATACTACTCACACTGGTGAGAAACCTTTCTCGTGTTCGGAATGTACTTACAGGTGCAACGATAAAGGCAATATGGTTCGTCATATTCGAACCCATACTGGAGAGAAACCATTCTCGTGTTCGGAATGTACTGACAGGTTCAGCCGAAAAGACTATCTGTTGTCTCACTTGAAAACCCACACCAGAGCGAAAACATTTTCGTGTTCAAAATGCACTTACAAGTGGATTCGCAAAGGCAATATGGTTTCTCATGCTAGAACCCACACTGGTGAGAAACCATTTTCATGCTCGGATTGCTCTGCAGGTGCATTAGCAAGTACCATTTACGACGGCATATAATCAAAAGCCATACTTGCTAGAAATTTATATTGATTTAGCTCATTCTGTGTGGAAATATTTTGCAAACATAGCAATTTTTCACCCCTACCGCTATCATAAATATATGACATTGTATCATTTTTCCAAAAACATAAATATATCAGTAACAACATGCACTCAGCAACAAATACTAGTGTTAGAAATAACACCATATTGATGTCTAACGCTACCACTGTTACGGATAACAGCAGCCCAACATCGTGTTTTTTTAAGTGCTTACAACTATTCAATGTACTACCAACGGACAAAAGCACAGAGACAAATTACGAAATATTCAGGAAAAAACTTAAAAACGGCCTGCTTAATCCATTGCATAGTACCGAAATATACGAGTATACGTTCTTATATTCATATGTTTAAACGTATAATATGTTGAAATGAATAGAATTTTTTTTTCTCTTTCTTTATTTATTATTCGAACATGTTTATCAGTATTTTTTTTTAAATTTAGGGATTAACAGACTTAACATTTATAATTGTGTGAGATATTTGTTTCTTTTTCTAAATTTGACATATATTCATTTGTAGTGATTTCTTCCGAAATTGTATAACATATTTGTACGGCCGGGTACACGAGAGATCTGTGTATTCTAGATTTTTCCCTTGTTGGAAATCAAATTTGTTTTGCTTTTATTATCCCTATTAGTCATTATCCCTATGATAATTTTGCTTCTGGTATTATTTTATTTATTGCATCTTTCATATTGTTTATTAAAGCTTCAGCTTTTTTTGTAAAAATCTCTAGTCATTAATTCGTTATCCATTTTACTCAAATCTCTTTTGAAGTTTCTTCTAGTATTCACTTAAACTCTTATTTTCACTGTTCACCCTTTTTTTCATCACTACATTTGATGAATGATTATTAAATGTCAACATGTGATCCATGTTCATTTGATGAAACAAGATCAATGAGTGTAGTGGTCGTCTCAACTCTTTCTTATATATTTTTTCTAAGATCTCCATGACATCTGTTGTATTGTTGCTATTTTGCTCTTTATTACATTGTCTATTGAACAAATATGATGTTCTCCTCGATTGCATGTCTCCTTGACATATGCAGGTATCATTAAAATTATATAACTGCTACTATTAAGTCTATCCTTACTGTAACAAAACTGTACTACTGTTTTCGTATTTCTCAATTTGTGTAATACTTGTTAATATTTTGATATTTTTATAATTCTATTAATCGATATTGTCTAATTGGAGCCTGTTGTCACTATAGCAAAACTGTGATTATGTTTTCATATTTTGGTCAACTTGTATACATTGATCACAATATGCAAGTAACTTTATTCTTCCACTATTGCGTTACTTATTTGTATAATTATTTTTATTTATTGTTTTATTATATAATATTGTTGAACTAAACTCCTGCTGACAAACTACTTGCAGTTATAATAATAATTATAATTGGATGATTTGTACAGCGCCGTTTTGGTGAAAAATCACCTCAAGGCCGCTGTACAAATACTTAACTAATTATGTACAAACAGATACAGAAAAACATACTTGCTTCAGATGAACGCAGTTTTATTAAAAATTTTATGTATAGAGATGATAGTTTTACAGTTGCTATTTGTTGCTCCTGATCTATTGATGTTACATTTATTAGTAGATTGGTGGCACAAGAACAGTTGGTATTTATTGAAATACATATAATTTTTTGGACTGGTAAATATTTTTAAAATTAATTTTATTACTCGAAAATATCTATAAAATGACCTTAAAAAGCGTAGGAAACTTTTAATGGATATTAACGTTCTTTATTTATTTTTACACGTTAGTTATTTATAGTGTTGCTTAAACGCCTTCCAGAAGAGCGGGTGGTCCAGTGGTTTCGCCAATAATGGGCAAAACGAACCGAATGGCGGTAAATTCCTGGCCCAGAAGAGGCGCGGCCATAGGAAAGGAGAACGGAAAATGCCTTCCAGACGAGCGAGTGGCCCACTAGCGTGGTCGACGGAAAAATATATTAACCGAGTTTTTATTTTTTGACTTGGCAATAATGGCAATACTCCTTTTCTTCGCTGAGCAAAGCGGCCTTGAAATTTGAAATTTAGCTTCTTTAACGGTAAGTAAAGCGCGATTTTCAAAGCGAAATTTCAAATTTACAAACCGTTTCGCTACGATCAAGTGAATCAAATACTTGAGAGTGGGCCATGTCAGAAGTCCGAATAACAGAAGAGAATGTATGAGGCGCTGTATGAATGTGAATGAAGC
Source organism: Halesus radiatus (assembly GCA_022606495.2). Taxonomy (NCBI): domain Eukaryota; kingdom Metazoa; phylum Arthropoda; class Insecta; order Trichoptera; family Limnephilidae; genus Halesus; species Halesus radiatus. The sequence goes on along the minus strand of JAHDVE020009673.1, from coordinate 36,354 downwards.
AAGAAGTGTATGCCACGATCGAGTCGTTTGGCGGTCCGTCCTCTGCCTACACATGCGGCGAAACGGCGTGATGGTTAGTTAGGTATTATTTATATTTATAGTTTTTGGTACAAATCTTAGATTATTTTCGACTACCAAACTACGCACATGCCCGTATTATGTTAGCAACATATTATGATACATTTTTAGTCCAAACAAATTTTGTTTCCTAATAATACACCCGTATTATATTAACTAAGATTTTTGGTTTGTAAGAAGTAAAATAAAATTATTTTTGTCGTATGTGATCTATAACCCTAATTAAGCAAAAGATACCTGAAATAGTTGTTCTTTTTCTTGAATTATTAATATCAATATAATATGATTACTGACAGATGTAGCAACTAGGAGGTAGGAGAGGGCCGTACGTTCGCGGCTATGTTCATGAGACCACTGATGAAATCTGCAGTCTGGCGGCAAAACCCAATTTAGGTTAGGCCACCCAGCTGTTAGGCCACCCGCTCGTCTGGAAGGCACTATAAGCTTCCTAATTTGGCCGCTTAAGCCGAAAATTGGAACTGAGGACCACTGGGAGCTACTATAAATGACAAATCCCATCTCTCACATTTGACTTATGTAAGTAATTGCATCTATAATTTAAATAAATTCGTAAATTTGTCTCCTTTTACCAGTTGCCGTTGATTCATCGGGCGATAAGGAGTGTCGATAATATTAATTGATATAGGATGATTTTCAATCTAAACCTATCTAAAGAGGAATTTTCAAAGTTTCAATATGAGAACATTGTCTTCAACGGTAGGTTCGTCATAATTTCATGAAAAATGGACTGATTTCCGCAAAACAAATACTATTTACAGTTTCGTTCTTCGCATATCGAACCATGCTGATTAGTGTGTGGGATTTTATAAAAAATCAGCTCTTAAATATAACCCGCGTAAAAATAAACATCGCATTGACATGACAGCATGGTTGTGTGAACAAACCTAGTAACCAGTTCCGCCACTAGTACAAGTGACGAATTTCATTAGCATTTACGTAATTAATGCATACGCTAATCTCGCAAACATCTACGTAAATTGTCTAGTTTTATCAGTGTGTACTTCAACGATTCATCGAGCAATTCAGGCTGAATATATTTATTTGGTAATGAGGTGTCCGCATTGGGGATAATACAGTGAACACAACGATTAAGTCAGCTAAAAGTTTTCGTATAAAAGTGACGTAATAGTGTGTTAACAGATACATGTAATACATAGTTTTGACGAGAAAAGTGGGATTAATATCACGAAATAATTGTTATTAAATTATTAAAAACAAATCGGGGGATTTTCAAGTTCAAAATAGATCGTGACAGGAGAGTTAACCATAGAAATTTGTTGGAATAGACGATGCTGTCAAAAATAGAACGGAAGTGTTACATATTTTCTATGCATATTTAAATATAAATAAAAATAATAACTCAAGATGGATCCCAGAGTTTTATAATTAAAGCCACGGATGCGGTAAAAGAGAATCAAACTTGTATTTATTTCACCACAGCGACACTGAGCAAAAATCAAATGAATACACTTAATCCAAAGACAATTACTATTTTACTAGTAATTGAATGCAAAATTAATTAAACTAATGTAATTAAAGTAATTAAATACAAAAATGGTGAAATTTCCAATGAAAATAGAATAGTAAAAGAGGTCACACTGTGTCCAAATACCCGGAAAAAAAAATTATTTTTCCAAAGGGGTATCTAACAAGTGAGATAACCAAAGAGGATATTAAACAAAACATGAATACAATTAAAACAGACGTGATATGAATACAAAACTCCAGAGACGGAAAAATTATATTGACTTGTAAAAACAACGAACTTACTGAAAAATTCCAAAAGGAAATCACAACAAAACAAAGCAAATTGATAAAGGGTGACTTTCAATCTCTAGTATTAAAGAGTCTTCATGATTCAATAGAAGAACATAGTTTGTTTTCAACGGTTAATCATATTTTCATGAATAAAAAGAGATTTCAGCAAAACAAATACTTTTTACAGTTAGATTCCTCGCATACTGAATCAGGTGGGTTTGCGTGATAGAACCCTCTACACGATGGGCCATCAACTGGCCCACAACGGACTGCCCAAAGTGTAGTGAGAATAGTGGCGTCTGATGGCTTATGGCGCAGAGCGATGGTGTGCGATAGCGCGGGATGACCTTGTGTCGATTTTTCGTACACACATCAAAGGATGGTGGACGATGGTGGCGCCCCCTACACGTATCGAATTGCTCAGGGTCCGCTTGAACGTGCTCCGGAGATGACGTCCTAGTTAGTAATATTTACGTAGTTTCGAAACATTTTTCAACGTAATGGCGGTAGTGTGGACATGACGTGATGAAACTGTAAAATTCATTTTAATTATTCTTTTTATTTGTATATGATATACCAAATACAAAAATAAACGCTATATAGGTGTTTTGGTAAATTATGATTCTCCAAATATTGTATTTACATTAAGTAAATAAGTGTTTTTACATAAATATCTCTGCGTTTATTTCCTATTTTTATTGGGCTCGACATATTGGAAGAGAGGAAATACAAAGCAATAAGAACAAATTATAAAAAAATATCACATTTCCTGAATCTACAAAACTAATTTTAACATATTAGGTAGCATATAATATCATAATACATATCATTTGTTTCTAAAGTCATTGCCTAATATACTAATCAAAACTAATCATCTCGTTTTTAACCATATATATTGCCGCAGCTGCACGTCCATCCTGAAGCACGTTAAAAGTAGAACTGAACATTGCCATCGTATAGTCGCGGTGCAAATATCGCTGGCCATCGCCAATCCATAGCATCGGACAGCTGATGGCCCATTAACGGTTATCATGTAGAGGGTTCTATTAAACAAAAATCAACACGTAAATAAAACCCACGAAAAATAAACGTCGCTATGACATTTTTGAATTGTGCAAAGAAAACCGAAACACGTTCCTCTGTTAAAATGTGTAATATGCTACACTTTATATTGTCTATGCTACGCCCCATACATGGATTTTTGCAAAAGCTTGTCTAAAAACCTTTTTATCTCAGACATGCCCCTATGACGTCACTTAATCTACCTGGCACAGTTATTTCTTCCTCACCCAAAAGTCGGAGTGGTAAGTCAAATTAATATCTCTTGAGCATTTATTTCACTCCGCCACAATGATTCCCGGAACTAGACTGCCATAAGATGATAATCGGTTGTTTTGAGTTGAGTTATCCGTTTTGTACTGTACCTCTGAAAGAGCATGCAGCGAAGATGTCAAATATCAAAATAACATGTTTACTACATTGTACACTTTGGTCTTTTTCGAAAGAATTCTTTTGTATGTTATACATTTTCTGGACAGCCATTTTACGCAGAAAAATTGAGCTCCTCTTACTAGATAACATTATACTACATCCTCTCAATTGAAAAACATCTTCGTTCGTTTTTGCGTATTTTATCCATAACGACACGCTGATGTGCTCTTTCCAGATCCTGAAGCCGGCCAACAAGCGCCACCTGGCGTACGGGCAGACCAACAACAAGCGTCCCGTCACGCCGCCCAGAGGCGTCACCAACAAAGACAAAGAAGATTGGAAGAAAGGATCAGTAACCCCGGCCCCCGTCCTTACCCACCGCCCAACTTCACATAACTCATATCATTTGTATAAGCGTCTTGCAATATATCGTAAGGAATAAATACAGTTAGCTTCTTTTTTTTTCTTCAATTTAACATGTATGAAAACTTAATGTGTAATGACAGCCTGTCCAAAAAAAACGTCATAGATGTAAGATAAGAACAATGTTAGAATAGGAAGTAAGATTTGTACAGCGCCCTTGAAGTGATTTTTCACAAAAACGGCGCTATAAAAATCATCCGATTATTATTTATATTATTATTGTTATTAACGACATTGAATACCTATGCAAAACTTTCAAGTCTATTGACACAGTTTGACATTTACGGCAGTGTAGTTGCGGGGTGCGTTATGAAAATATCGGTTTGTTTTTTTTCAGAATATCTTCCAAACATCAAAATCAGAAAGCTGTTGGATAGAAATGGAACTTACCACTTCGGATTTCGGTGTTATGACGTATAAACTGGAAACAATCCCCGAAAAGGGATGTCCAACATCCCATTGTGATGCAATATTGCAGTACGCGGTTGTGAAACAGGAGACAGAAGTTGCTTCTTCGATCAAGTGTGAACCGGAGACTCTAGCGGCAGAGGAACATGCGCAAGAATTTGACGCATGCTCTGAAATAGATATCGACTGTCCTGACATTAAAAGAGAATGTTTCGTTCATCTGGAAAGGATCCAGCAAAGTCGAGGCAAGCTATATACTTTTTCTTCTAGTGTCCTTTCCCATCTGAGGTTGGTTTCCTCTGCAGACTTATTTCTAGATGGTTGCAACGTCTCCCATTTAATCTTCCCCTAGATGTAAACTGTGCCCCCTAAAGCCTATGTTTTGACTTACGGGATTCAGTACTTCGTTTGTGTGAAAGCGTCATGAAACAGTACAATATATCTGTGATCTCTGCAATGAAAGCGTTTTAGACAATCTTGCATTTAATATCATCTCTTTTGCGACAATATAGGGGGATTTTTTTTGAATGGCTAGTTTATCTTTTGCCTTTTTTTTGCGCAACCTATATGTTCCCTATCTTTCCAAGATTTTTTATTTAAAGAATATGTTTGTGTGAACCACCCTGTGTCCACGTATAGTTTTTAGGTAAAGGTTACAGAAGTGTATTAATGAACACATAATAGGAAACGAGAACTAAAAACTGCAATAATGAACTAAATTTTAATTCGTTTAGGTTCATTGATTCAAATTTCTTCTTGTATTATAAAGTGTTTGCTTATAGGTACAGCGAAGCTTACCGATTATGGAGTATGTTCGTCATATACTGCCCTTCAAATAAATTTGCTATGCAATGGTTAATAATAATTTTTGATTTGTCATTTTGGATTAATTACTTAACCTACTTTAATAGATTTTTGTTTATGTTTATAATTTGTCTATTCTTTCATTATTTTGTTCTAATTTTTATCATTTCTCTATACTTGACATTATTTTTATTAGAATTCATATATTCCTGATGAATAAAGCATCGCTTTCGAAACATGTAGATATCTTTGTATATTTATATAGTAATGAAAAAAAGTTTTAAAATTAAGTTAATTTATTAATTATGATGCCACAAAGTGAATACCAATCGTTTGAAGAAATAATAAATATTTTTTATTATCGTGTCATCGCGCATTTCTGTGAAAACTAAGATGATCTCCTTCACAAGGGACATTTCACTTTTAATTAATTAATTAATTAATGCATTTTCTCTAAAATACCATCCATGACATTAATTTTTTTTTTTTCAGAATTAGTTTCTTTGAAATCATCTATAATTGACAGTGGCCAGAAAGCCAAACAAACAGTCAATATACAAAAGAAATCGTTCTCCTGCCCTACTTGTACCTATACGTGCAGTAGAAAAAGCCATATGGATCGTCATATTATAACTCACACTGGAGAGAAACCATTCTCATGCTCAAAGTGCACGTACAAAAGCTATCGAAAAAACGATTTGGTGAATCATACTAGAACCCACGCTGGAGACAATCTATTCTCATGTTCGGAATGCCCGTTCAGGTCCAGTTATAAAAGCAATATGGTTCGTCATGTTAATACCCACACTGGAGAGAAACCATTCTCATGTTCGGAATGTACGTATAGGTGCAGTCTTAAAAGCAGCATGGTTCGTCACGTTATTACCCACACTGGAGAGAAACCATTCTCTTGCCCAAAATGCACATACAAGTGCTATCATAAAGCTGATTTGATTAATCATATTAGAACCCACACTGGAGAGAAACCATTCTCATGCTCAGAATGCACGTACAGGTGCAGGTTGAAAAGCAGTTTGGTTATTCATACTAGAACCCACACTGGAGAGAAACCATTATCATGCTACATATGCAACTATAAGACTTATCGAAAAGGCGATTTGGTTTCTCACCGTAGAATCCACACTGGAGAGAAACGACTTTTCTGTTCGGAATGCTCTTTCAGGTGTCATCGGCAGAGTCAGCTGGATCTACATATCAGAATCCACACTGGAGAGAAACCATTCTCGTGCTCGGAATGCAATGAAAGGTTCAGCCGGAAAGAATATCTGGTGTCTCATTTTAAAACCCACACCGGAGAGAAACCATTTTCGTGTTCAAAATGCTCCTACAAGTGCGTTCGAAAACGCAATTTGGTTTCTCATGCTAGAACCCACACTGGTGAGAAACCATTTTCATGTTCGGAATGCTCTTATAGGTGTTATCGCATGTCCCATTTACGACGCCATCTGATCAAAAACCATAGTTGCTAGAAATGTATGTTGATGTAGCTTATTGTGTGTGTAAATATTTTGCCAACATACCATTTTTTCACCCCCACCGCTATCATAAATATATATCAATGTATCATTTTCCAAAAACAAAGATTTCAGTAACAATACATAGTCAGCAACAAATAGTAGTGTTCGAAATAACACTAGGGGGTCTAACGGTACCACTGTTTCGGACATCACATCATTTAAAAAATATATAAATGCATACAACTATTCAATGACCTACCAATGGACATAAGGACAGAGACAAAATACGAAATATTCAGGAAAAAACTTAAAAACACCCATTGCATTGTAGCAAAATATATCTGTTCCTATATTCATGTGTTCAAATTCCTAATATGTTAAAACAAATACAATTTTATTCATTGTTTTTTTTATATATTATTTGGCAATCTCAATTATTTTAAATTTATGGGATTTACCGACTTAACATTAATAATTGTGGCAGACATTTATTTGTTTTTCTGTTTAATTAAATATTTTTTCATTTGCAATGATATCTTTCGACATTTTGTTACACAGTTAGACGACCGGGTGCATGAGAGATTCCTGTGTGCTATATTTTTCCCTTGTTGGAAATCTAATTTGTTTTGCATTTCTCGTCTCGTGTCCGTGTTTCTGGTGATTGTTTTTTTTTATTTATTTCGCTAGACATCATCTTGTGTTGTGGTTGTCTAAACCCTTTCTTAGTTTTTATTGCTAAGATCTCCTTGATATTTGTTGTACCGGTGCTATGTGGCTCCTTCTTACATTTTCTATTGAACAAGTATAATGATATCTACAGGTATCATTAAAATTAATTAAGTACAACTATATTAAGTTTTTCCTGACTAACGAAACTATACTACTGTTTTTGGATTTGTCAATTTGTTTAAAATTTGCTAATATTTTGATATATTTATAATATTATTTAATCGATATTATCTAATTGGAGTCTGTTATTACTATAACAAAACTGTAATTCTGTTTTCATTTATTTTTTCAACTTTTGTACATTGATCACAACAGTCTATTGTTCTACTATTGCGGTATTTATTTGTATTATGATTATTATTTATTGTTGTATTATATAATATTATTGAACTAAACTCCTGCTGTCAAGATACTTGCAGTACCTTATCGAGTACAAAATTCTCGTTGTATGTAATTAATATTATTCAATAAACTTTTTTTTAAATCCATTTATATTTTTTGTAATTTTCGTTAGAAATTGTTTCAAATTTTATATTATCTCTAAATAAAATTGCTTCTCCGCATTTTATTTCAAATTTCTGTTGTGAGATGAGTTTCACTGAGCATGGCAATTGGGGTTTCGTGCTTCGAGTAAAATTTGTAACTCTTCATGATGTGCAGGCAAACTTTGTATATTCGGGTACAAAATCTCTTCGGTATCTAATTTATTGTCAGAAACTATCTTTTGTTATTGTTTAATTAATTGATAAACTAAAGTTTTTAAGACAAGATTTTTGTACATAGCGCAAAGGGTAACAATTATTTTTATTAACAATAATTATTAGCCTGAAACACTCATCCAAATTGAAAAAACCTTCCGAGAAAAGATAAATGTCTATTAATTGATAAACTAAAGTTCTTAAAAACTTAAGACAAGATTTTTGTGCATATCGCAAATGGTAACAATTATTTTTATAAACAATAATTATTAGCCTGAAACACTCATCCAAATTGAAAAAAACCTTTCCGAGCAAAGATAAATGTCGCCGACAGGACTCGAACCTGCACCCTTCTGATTGCCGGTCAGATGCTCTACCATTGAGCTACGTCGGCTTATCGCAAACCCGCCAAGTTAATCAATATATACTAGTGTTTCATTCAATAATTACTGTTTTTTTATTATATTTCACCTGTAAACAAACAACTTTATTAGTATGAGAAAGGCTTGTAACGGCTAAATCCCTCAAATAGATGGATAATAATAATAATAATAATAATAATCTTGGAGCATGTCTACAGTAACAAAAGAAAAAAATTCTTTATTCCGCTTCATTTTTTCTTATGCGCACCGAACATTCACCTCTTCAAGTGTCTCTAGCAGAATCGACTATAAGGTATGGTATAACTTCTTGGGGACACTCCTGTAAGACCAACATAAAACATTTACAGCTGATTCAAAATGCCATGGTAAAATTGCTAGTAAGTAAAACACTTTTTAAGCAAAGGCGAGACATTGATATCAAGTACAAATCAATTAATGTATTACCTGTTCGTGGTCTTTTGTGGCATAAAATTCTCCTGCAACATATATCTGAAAGTCCGTATAAGGCAGTGGTGGATCATGTACGCAATACACGTTTCACACAAAATATAGGAATGATAGTGCCAATATTTCAAAATAAATTTGGTCGACGAACCCTTGAATACATTGTACCATTTATATTTAACAAATTGCCGTACGAATTTAAAAACAATTGCCCTATGATGAAATTCTCACTGATGTTAAAGTGTTGGCTTTTGGAAAGTAACCTTGTGTATTGATGGTAACAAATATGACGATCTCCTTGGTTGTATAGCTCCTCGATATCTGGTATATTTACTGTTACGGTGTTAATATTATATTTAAGTCTATCCTTATTGTAACCAACCTTTACTGCTGTTTTATGTATATATGTATATATATATATATATACATATGTATATATTTATTTTATTTCTCAATTCATTTAATACTTGCAGATGCTTTGATATTTCTGATATTTACGTAATATTTATATTTTTGTAATATTAATGTTTTTATAATGTTGTAATTTTTATTATATTGATATTATTTACAATGTTGGTATTTTTATAATATTGATATTTTTATAATATTGGTACTTTTATAATTTTGATATTTTTTATGATATTGACATTTTTATAATATTATTTAATCGGTGTTATAAAATTGGACTCTAGTATCTCAATAACAAAACTGTCATACTTTTCCCATTATTTTTTTCTTTTTATTTTTTTTTTCAACTTACGTACATTGATCACAACATGCATGCGCCTAAATATCATAATTTTACCCTACATTTGTATGATGATTGTAATTTATTGATGTATTATATTATATTGTTGAAATAAACTCCTGCTGACAAGCTACTTGCAGTGGCTTAGCGGGTATAAGTTCCTACTGTATATAATGAATATTATACAAAAGGACCATGATAGCGATAAAGGACCATGAGACCCGCTGTGTGTTGCGCGACAGCCACTATTCTACACGCCCACTTTAAATTATGAAAATGTATTGTACTGAAATTAAATGAAGTCATATATTCATATGACGCGAATGTGAAAAGAAGAAGAAGCCGGGGACGTCCGAGGAAGAAATTGCACGATCGAGTGAATCAAATACTTGAGGCAAAGTAAGAAGTCAGAATAATAGAAGAGAATGTATGAGAGGATGTATGAATGTGAATGAAGCAAGTTAATGCCAAGGCCGAGTTGGGTTCGAGTCCTATCGGCGACATTTATCTTTTCTCGGAAGGTTTTTTTCAATTTGGATGAGTGTTTCAGGCTAATAATTATTGTTTATAAAAAAATTAATTAATTTAAGATGACCATTTTTCCTACATTTGGAATATTTTAAACATTATAGTACGGCTATTTTACTCATGGAGTCTGGTTCATTCTATGATGGTGTCTTTGCCACATAATTTATCAATGTTTGCACACCAAGCGTTATTTATGAAGGGCACAGTGAATTTTATAATTATTTCTGTCAATTTATTTCATGCCCCTGACAATTATTAATCTAATGAAAACACACATATTTAAAGGAGGATGATAGCCTTGCTATCGAAACATGTAGAAATATTTATGTATTTTAATAAAAGAGGTTTATAAAAAGTATATTTTTAATTATGTAATTAATAATGACGCCACAAAGTTAACAATCGTTTGAAGAAATTATAAAAAGAGTTCCTTTAATAATAGACACAAGCTTTATATTTTCGCAATTATAATTTAGTACATCTCGACGACATAATAAATATCTAGAGCGTCGAGACCAAAGTTTTTAGTTGGATAATTGCAGTCTTTCTGTGACACGGTATTCGCGAGATAATATAAGCGAATTCATGAAATTCAAAGATCACCATGCAAGATGATGTGCATTCATCACAACTTCGGATAGCATTCAATACCTTTTTTAACAAAAATCTTTAACAATGACCTTTTTTGACATGGCCTAAGTTGACTGTGACAAAATGAATCTAGAGAGAATGTGATTGAAAGAGAATCTCACAAGCAGATTCTATCTCTATAGCGAGTTGCCATAGCAAGACGTTCCCTTAAACTACAATTTTTGGTTTGTACATATTGTAGCTGACGCCTGGCCCCCAAAACTTCTGAAGGCACCTTCTTCTTTCTGGGAGTAAGGGCTGCAGTTGGCACAACATTGCTAAAAATTCTCTTCCTCTGACCTAGGAAAATACAATATTTGGGGATAATGAATGCATTATTCATAACAAAAGGTGATTAACAAACAAAAAAATGGAGACATCCTTATTAAATTCACCGTCAGGACAGGCAGAGGACGGACCACATAACAACTCAATTCTGGCATACACTTCTTGCTTCATTCACATTCTCACATCATCTCATACATTCTCTTTTGTTATTCCGACTTCGGACATGGCTCGAATCAAGTATTTGATTCACTTTATCGTACCAAGGCTTGCCATCAGATGAACAAAATGCAGAATACTATTATTCTCTTTCGAGTAATATTAAACAGATGTAATGTATATATACCTTCATAAACCTCTAAAACTGTTTTGGCACCAACAGACATTCCGCTGGGCCCTGGGAATTATGCTCTGAAATTGAAATAAATATATTTAACACATTAACCAAAGTTCGTAAACAAAACACAGAATATTATTCCTTTTCAAATAACATAAACCATTGATTTGCAAATGATTGCAAAGTTTCATCCCGAACTCAATTTCAATCGGAATAGAGTCTCGGATATACCTACCCGAATTTTATTTATATGAGACATCTATTGACTTATTGAGTTCGGGATGAAACTTTGCAATCATCATAAAGATAGCAGCCAATAATATGGGATTTATAAAAATGGAGGATAATATTAACAAATCTTGAACTTGAAGTATGATATCGGAGTAAATGGCGTAAATTGAACTGGTCTCATTAGCTAAGTAGGTTAAGCGGTTACCCCGGATAGGTAGAGGTCCTGGGTTCGAGTCCCAGATGCGACTGAAATCTTTTTAATTTCTGTTGTTTTTTCGGTTTAGTGGTTCATTTGGGATGTGTTAATATTATCTTCTTCAATGATTAAATATTACAATGAGGTTTACAAATTTCAATAAGTTATAAAAAATAAATTGAACATTAACAAAAGTTCGTAGGCAAAACATGGAATATTATTACCGGTCAATTAACGTTAAACAGATGTAATTTCATAAAAATTATTAAAGTTCTCTTTCAACGATTTGCAATCATTTTTGTCATTAATTACTTTGAAGAGCTTCATGTCGTCAACAATGTATTTCTAAATCGTGGAAAAAACAGGTTAAATCATTAAATGAATAATGTAGGCCAATGCAATTGAGATTTATACCTTGTTTGATGTAATTATAGTCATTAAAATACGTACTGTAGACTGTCGGAACACGGGTAGGGTCTAAAAAATCATATAAATTCAATTATTGGCCAATGAAGTACTGTGGGGAAGTTAAACGCTAGGAAAATTGTATGAACAAATAAAGAAAAATTCGCACCTGTATTTTCCTCACAATCACTGGTGTTATTTTCATCAGCGTTGATATTTTCCGAAGCCGGGAAGAAAGCGTTGGCAAAGCGAACTTTTCCAACGAGCCATTTAACGTTTATTCAGGAAACCGACTCTCTTTTGAACTTACGTGAGTCGGATACCCATGTCGAGCGGAATATCTCTCTGTGCAATTTTATAATTTTACTACGAAGAACTTTAGCAAGTAACATTTTGGACACGAGATATTTCAGATACAAAATATGTGTATTTACTAGTTCTCGATATACACGTTTGACAGCTTTTATTCAATGGCGTCCTCGTCATTTCCTTGCGCATAGCTTCTCCTTCTTTCACACAAGTCCCTTACGGTAGAGAGGGAGACATCAAACTAGTAGCTCTGAGCCAATGAAATAGAGCTTTCCGACATGACATGTTTTATCTAAGCTATAAAGCTACCATTATGTCAAATAGACCATGGAGATTTCCGTGTCTTTTATTGAGTTTCAAGGCCAGACCTGAGATATACGGACCTGGTGATGAGAAAGGTCTGATATATCCTTTTTAATGCCTATAAGTAATAACCGAATTCACAGACATACTAAGTTCATAAACAAGTGCATTTCAATTCTTAATAATTCCCAGACTAGACAGGCCATAAAAAAATTGCACAAAGGCTAGCCGCGCATATTGTTGTTCACGCCGGAAACCATTGTAAAGTACTACATCGTAAAGTAAGTACCCTTAAATACTATTTTAGAAAGTCGGCATTATTTTACAAAAGGACAGCCATAAAACCTAAAAGGAAATGTGCTGCCCTTCGGAGAGGTTGCTAATAGAGGTCATAAAACCGACCCTGACGAGATGGCCCGATACACACAGTCGCACCAAAAAATTCATAATGACCGTGGGACCATTAGCTCGCGGTCGAATGAAACGGAACAAGGAAGAACTAGATTCCTTCAGAGGGTGACAGGCAAGAGACGAGAAAGCAGTTGGCTTGAAGCTTCTGCCCAGGAAGGTTCCTATTCTCGCCCGTCGGAGAGACCGCCCAGGTCCTCTGACGACAGTTAGTGTTACGCTTCCGTCCCAGAAGGAAGTACGACCTCCGCCTTTCGGAGATCTACTTGCAGAAATCGCCTAGGCTCTGCACCGCGAGTGAGTTTTGCGCTTCCGTTCCAGAAGAAAGTCCGGTCTTCGCCCTTTGGCGATCTACCGTAGAAATCGCCCAGGCTCTGCACCGCGAGTAGACCTCCCCGCTTCTGCCCAGGAAGATACTGATCTTCGCCCTTCGGAGATCAAACCCCGGAGACCGCCCAGGCCTCTGATTATTGCCGCGTTTGTACCTACTCCCGTTCCGGAGGTACTTGGATATCTAGTGCGAACGCGAGAACTCTGCATACCCAGCCGCTCTCTGTACCCTGTATAGCCATCAGTAAAGGGAAGTGCCTCTGAACTCTCATACAGTATAATTCTCTCACCATGTCACACTGTGAATACTCGTAAGGACGTTTACGTAGGATAACTAAACTTTCCCGTATAATTAAGCAAAGTGAATCTCTAGCTTTAAGAATCAACTTTCCGTATAATTAAACCAAATGAACCCCTAGTTTTAAGAATACAAACTTTTACGTAGATTTACCGAAGTAAATAGTTAATTTTAAGTACAAAGACTTAACAAGTAGATTTAAGTACTTGCCTATTTAGTTTTATTGAAATTTTTGTTCTCATTAAGATTAACTTTAGTTTAAAAATAACCCCACGTTTATCTAAATAAATGACTTGTTGTAAATACTTAAATTGTTTTTCAGTTCCTAAAATTTTTGCCTTATTCCTAGAATTATAACCCGCTGCATTAATTAGCGTCTTATCAGGTCTGTCGCGAGGGGGAAAGGAGGGGGGGCAGATATGTTATCAAATATCGCTCGGCTAGCAGATTATAGCAGATAAACGAGATTAGGCCCACAAGCATGACATTAGATGGCGAGCGATATCGTGGCGCATGCCTCGCCCGTATCTATTAATATTAAAAATAGCGTGTCTGTTGCGGGCATAATGGAAACATCATTCAATTCTTTGAAGTTTCGGAATAGGAAATTCCAAATATGCCCATCACTAGCCAATACTGACATCTGTTTTGTCTTAGGTGTTATTTGTCTATGACATCATTAACCCTATTTGTTACAGTTATTCCCTAATCACACAAAAGTCGATGTGGTAAGTCAAATTAATTTCTTTGGAGCATTTATTTCATTACGCGGTAGTGATTCCCGCAACTAGACTGCCACAAGCTGAAAATCGTTTGTTTTGAGTTGAGTTCTGCGTTCTGTGTTTTGAAAGAACATCCACTGAAGATGTCAAATTTCAACATAACATGATTACTGCATTGTACACTTTATTTCGAAAGAATCGTTTTATATGTTATAAATTTGCCAGACAGCCATAGTACAGAGTAAAATAGAGCTCCGTTCACTAGATGCCAATATACTTCATGCTATCAAATTGAAAAACATCTTCGTTAATTTTTGCATATTAAATCTACAGGGATGCGCAAAACTACCTCGGAATGAAATGACATAATCAACCCGTTGTTGGTAGTCTATCGGCTTCAATTCTTGCAAAAACTGAACCTTATACGGGAACATGTTCAATGTGACCAAAATCCTCTGAACGGACCTCCGCGATAGCCCCAGTTGTCCCGAACGTCTTCTTGTTGATGTTTCTGGACTGTCCTGCACACTATCCACAACACGTTTGATATTTTCTTCCGTATGGACCGTACGTGGTCTTCCGGTACATGGAAGGTGTCTTACTGTACCATGTTGTCGAAAATTTGCAACCAGGCGGTTTATTGTTGGTGATGAAGGTCCAGTACGCACATTAAAAAAACGACGATAAGCACGCTGCGTCAAAACAATTGACCGTTGATTTTCAAAATAAAATTCAACAATTGTTGATCGCTGTTCTGTTGTGTAGTGTTCCATTATTTCAAATTCCCCAAGTTATCTTCACAAAATTCTGACATAAAAATAAAAAATATAAATAAATTTAAAAAGTCTTTAAACATTCAAACCATAACGGTAGGTTTGCGCCACGCTGATAAACACATTAAATACCGATGCAAAACTTTCAAGTCCATTGACACAGTTTGACTTTCGCGGCAGTGTAGTTGCGGAGTGCGTTATGAAAAGATCTATTTGTTTTTTTCCAGAATATCTTTTGCACACATCATAATCAGAAAGCTGTATACATAATATGGAACGTACCAACTCGGATTTCGGTGTTATGAAGTATGAGATGGAAACAATTCCAGAAGAGGGGTGTCCAATATCCCGTTGTGATGCAATAGTGCAGTACGGGATTATTAAACAGGAGACAGAAGACGCTCCTTCGATCAAGTGTGAACCGGGGACTTCAGCGGCAGAGGAACATGCTCAAGGATTTGACGCATACTCTGAAATAGATATCGACTATCCTGAAATTAAAAGCGAATGTTTCAATCATCTGGAAAGGATCCAGCAAAGTCGAGGCAAGCTATTTACTTATTCTTCCAGTGTATTAATGAAGACTTAATGGGAAACAACGAGTAAAGACTGCATTATTTATTTATTTCACTTTTGGTTTTTAGATTCAAATTTCTTCTTCTATTATGAAGTGTTTGCTTATAGGTGCAATGGCGCTAGCCAATTACGGGATATTTTCGTCAGAAACCGCCCTCGCAAGAACTTTCTTCGTGCTCAAATTCAAGTAACAGGTTCATCTTTGGAAAGAACATGGTTTTCTATTGTGTTTATTATCGTGTCCTCGCGCATTTGTGTAAAAACGGAGATGATCCCCCTCACAGAGAACATTTTGTTTTCGAAATGTTATTTTTTCTGTAAAATACCATCCATGGCATTCATAATTTAAACTTGTTTTTCAGAATTCGTCTCTTTGAAATCATCTATTATTGACGGAGACCAGAAATCCAAACAACCAGTCGAAACACCAGAGAAACCGTTTTTCTGCCCTTCTTGCACCTACAGGTGCAGTTTGAACAGCCAAATGATTGATCATATTAGAATCCACACTGGAGAGAAACTATTCTCATGCTCGAAATGCATGTATAAGTGTAATCGGAATAGCCGTATGGTTCTTCATATTAGAACCCACACTGGAGAGAAACCATTCTCTTGTTCAGAATGCTCATTCAGGTGCAGTTATAAAAGCAGTATGGTTCGTCATATTACTACCCATACTGGAGAGAAACCATTATCGTGCTCGGAATGCAATTATAGGTGCAATCGGGAAAGCCGTATGGTTTTACATATCAGAACCCACACTGGAGAGAAACCATTCTCGTGCTCGGAATGTGATTACAAGTGCAATCTGAGAAGCCAACTGGTTGTTCATGTTAGAACACACACTGGAGAGAAACTATTCTATTGTTCGGAATGCCCGTATCGGTGCACTTATAAAAGCAGTATGGTTCGTCATTTTATTACCCATAATGGAGAGAAACCTTTCTCGTGCTCGGAATGCAATTATAGGTGCAATCGGAAAAGTAGTATGCTTTTTCATATAACAACTCACACTGGAGAGTAGCCGTTGTCATGCCCCAAAGCTCTTACAGGTGCAATAGAAAAATTACTTCGGTTTTTCATATTGAAACCCGCACTGTATAGAAACCATTATCGGAATATAAATATCTCTAAAAATAAAGCTTCATGAGAAAGCGTTTTAAGCTTTTGTTGTCCTGGTTTTTAGTTTGGGTTTACTGTTACTAAAGAAAAAACATTTTCCAAATTTTCATTAGCCTCAACTAGGTAACTAACGTTTCCAAGAATATTGAAGGGTCAATATTTGTTAACTATGCTATAATATTACTGTTTTTTATATCAATAAACTAATTTTAAAAATCGTAATGAATATTGTTTCCTTGTATTGAAATATACTTCGCCGAAATTCATTTCATAAAACAATTCGCATCCTGTAGTTTTGCATATTTTTGTGAAGTTTTAGTGCTTTTTTCTATATTTTGTCCACTCTTGAGGGATAGTAATTAATACGTTTTGTTAAATAATTTTGAGGGGATATGATGTCGATTGATGTATTTTACTGTAATGCCTGAATGTAGGTTCACAAAATGGGTACATATATTTCGAAATTGACAACTTGTTTAACTTGTCGGATTCAAATCGGATTCGAGTCTTTCTAAGTTCATTATTTGTTTAAAATAAAATACCGATTGTTTTAATTTTTATGTTTTTGTTTTTTTCATTATATCCTGCTATTCATCGAAGTATGTTTATTTTACGTGGACATTAAACATGCTAGAAAAAATCACACGAAATCGAACATGAATCAGAAAATGCGAACATCGTCAACGCTACAGCTCTTGGGAGTCTTGGCAGCCTTCAAGTTACATTTCCCTACCATTTTGTCTCCAGTTCCTCTGTCCAAAAAAAATGTTGCTTTAAAAATCAACTGTCGCGCCCCCACAAAATCTCAATTAATTTGATAACGATGGAAAAATTAGAAATTTTACTTAATTTGAGAAAATCGGCACTTTTTTGATAAACTTATAAAATGTATTAAAATAAATTGTAGCATTCGTGACGTCACATTTTTTAATCTTTCTTTTCAAAATGAACAATTGATCTTATCAATGAGGTGTGATTTAATGTGATCTCCTTTAAACCTTCCATTAATTTGTAGCGAGTTCCTCATCGGAAGGGGTCGGTATTCTGTTGCTCGTAGGTTTTAAAATATATATTTCTGTTAGAAATGAAATAAAATAGGAGATAGCTTTTTTTCAGCATTCTTGATAGAAAATTTATTCAATATTCCAGCTTGTGTGCTCGGCAGCAGCTGGTGCGGTGTGCTACATTGTTTACTTAACAGGCCGGTTTCAGCCCGACACCCGAAATCCCAGTATCACGCCGTTTGCCGCAGGGGTAGGCAGAGAGGACGGACCGCCAAATAACTCGGTCCTAGCATACACTTCTTTCATCGTTCATATTCATACATCGTCTCATACATTCTCTTCTATTATTCCGACTTATGACATGGCCCAACTCAAGTATTATGTCTTCCTCGGACGTCCCCGGCTTCTTCCTACATTCAGATTCACGTAATATGTTCTTCTTTCACTCCCAAACCATTTGAGAGTCCCTTCCTTAATCTTACCCATCACGCTTACATCATCGTTGCATTCTTTACGAATCTCAATATTTTTCACACGATCATACACGGTACACATTCCCCTCAGAGATCTCGCTTCTATGGCATTCAGTTTACTTTCATCCTTCCTCCGTCAAGTCCATGCCTCACTGCCATATGTCAGGGTCGGTATCTAGCTAGCTTCGCTTCTTTGGACAACTTTTTGTTAGCGCCAACCGCGTTAAGTCCTCCGTTAATGGAGTTTCCTGCATTCACCCTTCTTTAAATATCGCTATCAGCCTTTCCAACCCCCGTAAACATATTTCCCAACCTTCATCATTATCAGAATACAACGACGACTGAACGCAGTCCGACACAATCTCATTCCCAATAGCTCGAAAATGGAGAATCGAAATATAAGAAATAGTAATAATGTAAACACATACATTTGTTTTAAACCACTTAAATGTAATATAATTGTCAATTGTTTTCGGTCGACTGGTTTCGGGAGTACCCTTCCTTGGTCAGAACTATTTAAAATATACAAAATAATGATAGACATACATTATAATTAAAGTCTTGTAGTAGGAGGCGAAATGCCTGTCCAAGGTGGGTTAGATATTACGTAACGTTAATATTGTAATCACGGAACGCTTAAGGTGTAATTATTTTTCGTAATGTTATACAAAAGTCGCAAAAAATGTGACCATACTGGAATACCCCGTTCTAAGGTCACATTGCATGGTTTTATGTATGGATTATAAATAAAGTCAAATTTGTGAATTTTGTAAGTTTTTGTACTTACGTTAAAATATTACTAGAGATGTTTAAATAAGAATAATTTTGCAGAGTTTGTCAATCATCTTATATCAACCGATCGTATCTTTAATAAAAATGCAGGCGTTTAAATTCTACACTGTTTTAATAGATAGAAAAAATTTAGATAATTTAGAACCACTCGAAAATAAAACATCCTTAAATATTAATTCTAGTTTATTAAATAACCAAGCAAATATATCATATTCGATATTATTCCAATGAACCGCTCAGGTACTCCTGAAAAACCAATAATTACCCCTTATCCTATGGTCGCCTCCCTCTGTAACACCTAAATATTGATGTATGCATATCCTTATTATTTATCTTATGTTAATTTTACTATAGTCCTGACGAAGAAAGGGTAATTCCGAAACCGGTAGATTATTTCATGAAATGAAAGTGGTTCAAAAGAAATGAGTGTGTTTATATTACAATTATTGCAAGTCACCAACTAAGTTCTTTTCACAAATATGTTTGGAAATAGTGTGACAAGTTTATGTTAAGAAACTGAAATATATATGTAACTAACTAACTAACCATCACGCCGTTTCCCCGCAGGGGTAGGCAGAGAGGACGGACCGCCAAACAACTCGATCTTGGCATACACTTCTTGCTTCATTCACATTCATACAACGCCTCATACATTCTCTTCTGTTATTCCGACTTCTGACATGGAGTATTTGATTCACTTGATCGTGCCATGTCTTCCTCGGGCGTCCCCGGCTTCTTCTTCCATTCACATTCGCGTCATATATTC
Source organism: Halesus radiatus (assembly GCA_022606495.2). NCBI lineage: Eukaryota > Metazoa > Arthropoda > Insecta > Trichoptera > Limnephilidae > Halesus > Halesus radiatus. Next base: position 16,463 of record JAHDVE020009673.1, on the reverse strand, counting down.
TCCTTACACTCCTTTCTTCGTTCATTCGCTCTACATGCCCAAACCATCTAAGCGTCCCTTTCTTAATCTTGCTCACTACGCTTACATCAGCCTTGCATTCTTTACGAATCTCAACATTTTCACTCGATCATACATGGTTTTACCACACATTCGTCTCAGAGATCTCATTTCTACAGCATTCAGTCTACTTTCATCCTTCCTCTGCCAGTTCCATGCCTCACTGATATATGTGTATTTCTTTTATTTTCATTAAATATGAAAAACAGTAATAATTTCGAGATAACATAAAACTATCAGTATTTAAATAAAACCAATTTCGCCTTGCACAAGAACCTCTCTGAAAAACATATTTTTAGGGAATAATTTGTTAATGTGTAAATATAAAAAGGAATGTACCTCGAGTAGAGCAAAATTATTAACGACCGTCAGTACGGATTCCGGCGGAACCGATCATGCGGTGATCTTCTCGCGTATGTGACGCATGTTTGGGGGCAGTGCCTGGAACGGTACGATGAGATTCAAATGATCTCGACATTTCTAAGGCCTTTGACCGGGTTTGGCACCGCGGACTTATCAACAAACTGCCGTCTTACTTCTCCTATCCTTGCGTACGGGCTTGACGACTTTTTGAGGGAGAGGTCTATACAGACGGTTTCATCTGTTCCCCTCATTCATTAAATGGTTGCATCCCACAAGGATCGGTTCTGTCTCCGACATTGTTTTTGTTGATGATCAATGACCTCTTGAAATGTGCACCAATCCAATTGTCACGCGGATGACAGTACAGTCCATGATAGCGTTTTGTTTGACAAGCCCCCATGGGGCACACAAACTCCAACGGCTGGGAGGGCTTTGAAGAAAGAGAATGGACGATTACCTAGAGAGGGCCTCGTCTTGGGGTAAGAATAACCTCGTCGAATTTAATGTTTCAATCATGTCTGATTACGTCTAAAAGGATCGAAATGACAATCTAGTCTCCTTTAATGGGAGCAATCTTCCCAACAAGCCCTCCATTGATATGCTTGGTATAACCCTCCGCGAATCAGTCTGAAGAAATGTGTCACAATGTGTACATCCCTTCTGACCCGCAGATGGTTCATTCCGAGCATACCTAGGAGAAAGTCGGTAGAATAGAGCCACGGGTAGTAGCCATACTCCCTCAGATAAAGAAATCTCAAAAATTTCTTCTGAACTCTCTCCAACATGAGGGAATACTTCACCTGATGTGGGCTCAAAACCACATCTATCTTATAGGTATATATCACATGTATCTTATTTACTCTTAGTTATATATTTTTTTTACTAAATTCGACCGGAAGAACAGGTAATTAATGTCACAAACAGTATACGAAAACTATCATGTATCTTCAGATCATTACGAAATATATTAAATAAAAATACATTCAAAACAGTATACTTTTCTCTATGTCAATCAATTATATCTATCTATCTATCTATCTATCTATCTATCTATCTATCAATTATGTCTGGGGAGGATGCTTTAAAACTATACGAAATTCATTAATTAAAGCTCAAAAATTAATAATGCGTACTATTTACAAAGTACACTATATTCACCCCACGAATGACATGTTCAAGTACTCCAAAGTACTCAATATAAAATCCTTATATATCAAACACATATCCTCCTATTTTAAATTCAAATATACAAAAAAATATATTGTCGAATCAAACTAAGATACTAGATATTCCAACCAATCCAATTATATTATTCCACCAAGAAAAACATCAAAGGCACAGTCACAGTTTAATTTCCTTGCTCCTAAAATCTTCAATAATTTAACAATTGAAATAAGGGCAATAACTAAATACCACAGTTTTAAGAATGCGCTTGGGGACTTTTTAATGACTGATTATGATAGTGTTGTAGCCTATTTCTCGTATTCAGATAGAGGTGTATATATTGTTTAGGTGTGTGGGTATATATGTGTGTGTATATGTATACATACATAAGGATGTGTGTATACATATATCTTTTGATATAGGTATATAATTAAACGTAGAATTTATAAATCGTTGTATAAAAGTGAATAAAAATCTTCTCATCAAATACCTTGTTATGATGTTGGTACCAATGCATTTGGAACATCTGACGTCACGCGCGCATTCAGTTTTTAGATTAGTATGGTCATTTTTATTTTTCACTCTTATTTTGTACTTTAAATATTTATTTATTTTATTTTTGGCGAAAATTAAACTTAATTTGGGTGACTTTAAGCTCCATAATTATTATTTTTATAAACAATAATTATTATCCTGAAACACTCATCCAAATTGAAAAAAACCTTTCCGAGCAAAGATAAATGTCGCCGACAGGACTCGAACCTGCATCCTTCTGATTGCCGGTCAGATGCTCCGGCTCCGGATCTGACTGGCAATCAGAAGGATGCAGGTTCGAGTCCTGTCGGCGACATTTATCTTTGCTCGGAAAGGTTTTTTTCAACAGGCTAATAATTATTGTTTATAAAAATAATTGTTACCATTTGCGATATGCACAAAAATCTTGTCTTAAGTTTTTAAGAACTTTAGTTTATCAATTAATAATTATTCATTGAAGAAGATAATATTAACATAACCTAAATGAAAGATGAAACCGGACAAAAGGACAGAAACTAAAAATATTTCAGTCGCATCTGGGACTCGAGCCCAGGTCCTCTGCCTATCCTGGGGCAACGCTCAACCGACTTAGCTAATGAGACAAGTTCAATTTGTGTCAACTTCATCGCGTTCTTAAATCTCAATAAAAATGATTAATTAAATTAAATAATTAATAATTAAAAATCCATAATTATTGTTCAATATGAAAATATTATTGAAATAAATCAACCATTTGTTGCTCAATACTATTATTATTCTTTGAGTTAAAGTTTCTAAAACGGTAAATAATTATATTATTTATGTGTAGTTATGGTTTACTGTGAATCTGTATATAAAAATCAATAAAAGTTTGTTTGTTTCTTTGTCCTTGATGTTCTCAAAAACCGTTGGACCGGTTTCGCTGAAAATGTGACAGTTTGTTCTTATTAGTTCAGGGAAGGTTTAGAAAGTAGTTTGAATGAAATTCAATATATGAAACTGTTGCCATAACGTTTTAAAATTAGTATGAAAAACATTTAACCCGCCATGTTTTATATAGGTTAGCCCATAGATATAAGACTCTGGTTAGCCACAGATTGCATATTCAAAAGAAGAAGGTTTTTTTGGGTAGAGTATTTTCAAAATGTAAAACACAAGTAGGTAACTACGTATTCTATTATTTAGATATGTTTTTAAAAAATAAACGTTTGGAAAGAAATGAAATTTTCAAATAGTTTCTGTTGTTTAGTTTCTGTTATTGCTTTACAATATTATTGCATGCCGATACCGAGTGATAGCATCGCATATACCCTTTTCAGACTATTGATCTAATGATATGATATATTACTTTGAATCTGGCAGTATTTGAATGGCGGCATTGCTGAATTTTACCCAAAATGACCGGAGAAGCTTATTTTTTATCGAGTCTTTTATGACGGCATTAAAAATTATATTTTGTCCGAAATTGAAAAGATCGTGTGTCAGATGGGTGTGACGCCATAGCAGACTGTGGTGGGACAGCTGGTCGGGATCTTCGGAGAGGTGGAGAGGTCAAAACACAACCTGTGTCGATCACGTTGCAAGGGGGAAGACACTACGACCATAAAAAAAGAAGATAATGAAACGTCTATTATTACATTACCTTCTGAAAATACGTAAAAATTATAGCCCTATTAGACCTGTCGTGTCGTGTTGTAATTCATTATCTCGAACATAATAATAAGTGACTATCTATCAACCAACGTGACTTCAGAATTAATAAAAACACAGATCATGCTTCTTACTTCATTAACTGTATTTTTATAATTACTAATTTAGACTCAAATAACAAAGTTATCTCGATACACTTAGATTTATGCAAAGCCTTCGTTAAAATTTCACATAAAATACTTTTTATAAACTTATAAAACTGAATTACTGGAAATGAACTTCATTGGATCATTTTTTTTACGACAGACAGAACTCAGATTTTAAACTTGTCTTTTTTTTACTTTCGATTAAAAAGAAGGTCATTCCAAGAATGCGGACCCAGCACATTTAAAGCTCTGTCCTCAGATTTAGCAAAATTCGTACGAGAGGGTTTAATCAGTCTGTTCGATGTATCATATTTGACACAACGTAGAAGTTGTCTCTCTCGTAGATATCAGTCAAATTTTATGGTGCCAGCCCGTTCAGTGACTTATACAAAATTTAAAGTGAACTGTGACTTTGCCAGTGTAGAAGAGAAGTGATGTTACAGTATTTGGTGGCACGGCATACTAGACGAGCTGCTGTGTTGAACACCCTTTGCAGTCTGTTAAAATGTACAAAAGAGACTACAAGAGTTTTAGCAGAATCTGATGTGAGACACCTTCTTATGGATTTTAATGTCAAACTTCTTCCATCTGGTTGTATTTTATGTATCCTGTCATCTGTCCTTCTTTCCACACCAGCTAACTCCAATCTTTCCAACACACAGAATCTTTAAAGAATTTCACAATCCATTCTCCAGTCCGTGAATCATTTTAATTAAAAACAATTTTTCCATCAAATCCACATGGGTCAAAACCATTTATTGAGTCACTCAACGGTTGTGTCCAAACTAGGGATTGCAAATCCGGATTTTCGGTTGTTTTGAATCTCAAAATCTGGATATGGATATTTTTGGGGTATTATTCAATAAGTATCTAAAAAAACATCGTTTTTTTTAATTCGATTTTGGAATAACAATACGACTGACTAGTGACGTAACTTGTTTGGGAGATACGAAAATACCCGAAGACATCCGTTAGCTTCGGCTCACGTCGAAATACTAAACGAGATGACGCAGGAACTAACTTGACGTATACGAATGTTTTGTGGGTTTTGGGTAGTTTTTATTTTTGTACCTTAACATGCGGAATACGGCGTGTTGCGTTCGGACGTACGTATCACGTACGTTCGTATGGGGCGGTTAAATTCGGATTTTAGGAAAAACAAAAATCTAAAATAATAAAATGATTTCTTTACAAACATAATATGTAATTTCAGATAAAACAATATTTTGATCTGTTTCTTTTTCATATTCTTCCTCTTTCTCGCATTCGACATTAATTTGTCCTTTTCGTGTTTAATATTTTTCTGGCTAAATAATAAAAACGCATCTTTGTACTAAATCTCCATTTGCCATCCCTAATACAGTACGTAGTCCAGACCGATCAAACAACGATTGTCACTGCCATAATTAATGACAAGTTGTCCGGCCAATGCCCGCTCTTCTAGTGCTTTCTTGGAAGGTATTTAATAAAAAGTGCACATTTAATTATCAGCCAGTTGCAAATCGAGGTTCGATTTTGAAGCTGTTTTTTTTAATATTTATTTCGCCTTCAAAATGATAGCAATTAATTATTTCTTCATTTTGGCAACGGCTTTCGTCTGCCTGTCACGGGTGAGCTTTTTACTACTATATTAATTAACGTATATTTTTTAAAATAATAATAATAATATCTTTATTGTAATTAAATTTAACCATAACTAAAGGACACGTATAATATAATAATGTAAGTGTACAGTGGTTTATAAAATAAAATAGAAAATAATGTAAAAGCAGTTATAGTTGAAGTTTCACATAACCCGCCTCACTAGGCACTAGGCACTAGGCACTAGGCTAGCCTGTGTTGAGGCACTCATTTTGCAAATTATTTTATAATACCTATCTTATTTTAAGGTATGCTGCATAAATGGTTAAATCAATCTCGTGGGATCTCCACATAAATCATGTAAAGGAGAAAATTACCCCCAAACAATTACTAACTACAGTATATTACGCCATGGTACATTCACACATTTCCTATCTCTGCTGTATCTGGGGCTTTGCCTCGAAGAAATTGATTGCTGATCTGCAGGTGGTTCAAAACCGAGCCCTCAGAAATGTTTTTGGACTTCCATGGGATACTCATGTCAGGGACATCTACTCAGTTTCCGGTATCCTTCCAATCACGATCCTTCCTAAGTATGAAACCACCAGCACCATCCTACAAATTACTCAACAATCAACTCACACTAACGTCAAGTCACTTTACAATGAAGACATCCACAACCACAATACTCGAAATAACAATAAAATCCGCATTCCTCAAACACACACTACAAAATATCGAATAAAATCTTTAAACTACATTGCCTTCACACTTCCAGATATGTACAAAACCATCCAGAAAAATAAAAAATCTCAAAATGATGGTTTAAAGGAATTTAAAAATGAAAATCAGTAAATCCATATTTGTATATGTTTGTTGTTCCCTTATATGTTTTCTCTTGTGTGTTGTTCTATTTAACTTGGCCTTATAAAATTATTTTACTGTTTGTATGTGAAACTTGTATTTTTGATATTTTGCTGTCAATGTAAAATTGTATGTACTATCTTCTACTTGTACAATACCCCTCCAACTTTGTTAGACTTCATGAGTACTTACAGTTAAATATATTTTTAAATAAAATTAAAAACATTCTGGTTCTGACAAAGAGTTTGAACAAGAGTGGAACACCTCTTCACAGTTGCTTGGCTGCGCTCAATGCGTCGTTTCTCTGAGGTTCTTATGTAAAACAGCACACCCTCCCTCATTTAATCTGGGCTTCTTCAAGACCCGCATCAACAAATCCTTTTCTATAGCAATCCTAATAATGTTGCCCAACCGAGTGGCGATAAAGTTTTTAAAATTTTTAATGGGCTATAATTTCATTTGACCCCTAAGGACTAAAATTGCAAATCAGTTTGTTCCTACCTCCAGATACTTCTTGGTGCCGGGTTGTGCGCAGTGGTATGCGATTATGGACTGGTAATGCCCCTGCAGAACAGCTTCGGCTCCCTTGTTGGCCAGTTGCGATTAATCTAATTTATGTATTATAAATTCCTCCCGTCCTAAAATGAGTTTTTTAACTCATCGGGATTGCCTTGCAAGAAATAAAAAAATAAAAAATAATAATAAATAACTGCGAATTTGGGTAAATGCCCTATCATTACTTTTAATCCAATTTTTTACATTTTGTTTGAATATTTTTTGTGTATCAGTTTTTTTATGCAAACTGGAAGAATGTTGAAAATTCTTATCGGAAATTACCTAAAATTCCGTTGCCCAAAAGTAGTATGAATTACAGGAATTTGGAGTAAATCTTTGTTGGTTTCTAGTGATACGACTGTTTAATCTTTGTTCATAGTTTTTTTTTTTCTATAGAGATGAGTCAGGATTGTTTTAGCGTAAATCTGCCGAACGTCAAATACTCTCATTATATTAAAGGTTGAGTTAGAGTTTGTAATTAGAGGTAGCTTAAGGATTATTTTTATAATCGTTTTCTGTGCCTTTATGATTGGGTCTAGTGCAGATAAAGTACCACACGTTTTATTTAATAAACCAAATTTGATAATGTTATTTAATACTTTTACATGGCAATAATAATCAATAAGTACAATAAACAACAACACACATTATCTCGCTAAAATGATAAAAAGAATAAAAGAGAAGTGAAAATTCGAAACATATTATAAAATATGTGTCTAAACTAACTCCTTATTGTCACCTGTGCTGATGGTACACTGGTTTGTTACTTAATAAAGAGTATCATCACATTATCAGTTTGATATTAATGGTAAAACTTTTTTTAATGTGTTTGTGTCATTAAAAATGTCTATTTCATTATTAGAGCAGTGTGTAGTATTGTAATTTCTTAATACCCGCGGTAAAGGAGACAAATATCCCGTATTTGTGTGATAGGTTTTAATATAAAAAAAATGTATTTTATCCTCCTTGTTGATTTTCTTGTCGGTGTATTAATGTTGATTTGTGATAAAATGTTTGGTGTATCAATTGATGCATGCATAATTTTGTACAAAAGGAATATATCAGATATTTTATGTCTGACTGACAGAGATTGTAGTTTATAGTGTGAAATTCTATCATTATACGTTCCAAATTCATCAGATAAACCTTCACGATATGCAATCACACGGGTTAACTTTCTTTAAATGGATTCGATTCTGAATATATGGATTATGAATCTCTATATTTAAGTTTTAATGGAGGTCTAATAATTAAACACATTAATATTTAAAGAGCCAGCAATCCAAAATGGTCATAAATATAACTTTGCAACTTGCTGTCTCAAGCAATTTATCAAAAATGGCCATAAACATAACTTTGCACTTTGCTGTCTCAAACAATTTATCAAAAATGGTCATAAATATAACTTTACACTTTTCTGTCACAAACGATTTATCTATATGTATTTAATGAATAAGGTTTCAAAAGACAAACATTCTTAAACTGTTTACACGATGGGTCGTTGGGGTTCGGTAGAAAATATTTAACTTAGTTGATTGTCGATTTTTTATTAATTCACAATATAAAACACATTTTTAAATACTAGGTATTATGGGTTTCACTTCCGTTCACGCGAGTTCATCGGTCATCTACTTCCAAATAATGCGTGCAATTATGTTCATCTCCCTTGCCCTCTCCCTCCCATGTTTTACCTTCATCCAGCGAGTCCTAATCGAACCGCCGTCGCAATGAGTCCATGCAACGAGTCATGTATCGCCGCAACCCGCGATTCAACTTATACCTGTGAAACACGAGTGAATTATATAGGGTGAATGGTGAAATCGGTGAATCCATTATTTTACCACTTCCATCTATTATTGTTCCTCAATCCTATGCGTTATAGCTCGCGAATCCCTTTACATACAATCGCAACCGCAAAACCATTCTGATAATATCAGAATTGGTACTATTCGCACACAATATTGCCGCACGCACTAACTTCATTACACGAAAACTATCTCTATAGATAGTCTGCACGTCGGGTGTGGACGGGTAATCACTAGTCATCTCGATGTTGGTATTGAACGCCTAGCGCAGATGGTAACTCCGTTTGGGGGAGGTAGTGCCGACGAAAATCACATAAAGCACGCTGTACAAATGTTTTTTTTCCCAATGCTCTTTTTTCATTATTGAAATTTAGTACAATTTAATTCATTGCAATATTATACTTCTATTTTAAGCAATGCTGCTGTAGAGAAGCGGAGTGAACATATTGCGTTCAGATGGTTATATATTTACACAGTAATGTTTCCTAAAGTGTCACAAATAATAATAATAATAATAAAATGGTTTACATGATAATATTACAGAGTTGGTGGTTTAATTAATAGAAAAAATGGAGTGCGTGGCGACAAATTTTGTTTTAGAAGTTAAAATCATAATATACTGCACGTAATGTACAATGTGACGTAGGATATTTAACATATAGCATAACGGTACTAGTGGTATATTATGTTGTCTATCTTATCACTAACTATAGACAGTTTATCATATCGATAATAAGTACTGGCGTTACTGACCGTGCTCGATTCATTAGATATTCATCTTTATCGGATATAAATAAATCTTTGGTATCGCCGATATTTAAATAAAAATTATTCCTTTGGTGTCAATAATGAAAAAAACTATAAAAATTGACAAAAACTGAAGAAAGGTCGAAAAATTTTATTTTTTTAATCTCGACTACAAATCCGGAGGTTGTGGGTTCAAATCCCAGCGGGCACATGTAAATTTGATTTAATTAATCTGCGTCGTTTTACAATTAATTCGTTAAAAATAGTATACATAGTATATTTATGGTTCGTTTTTAGCTGTTTCAGTGAGAGCTTTCAAAGCATATTCCCGCGGGAGACGAAAGCAATTCAACAATCAACACATATTTTTTTGTCAAACAGTATTGAATTATATTACATTAAAATATTTTATAGACAGAAAGCGTATCGATATTTCAATTATAAAACTACTTATGAGCAAAAGGATCAAAGTAAAATTTTGTTGGGGTGTGGCAACCTGTCATAACTTGATCAAAAGCTGAAATCCTCATGCAATCGGAATTTAAGGGCAGCCATTAAAGTGTCTAAAATTCTATGATGTTATATCAAAATCAATATTTTCAGGTTTCCGCGCAAGGCATTCCCAACAGTAATAGACCAAGAACCACCACCGCGCCTCCAATCACAACTCCAGCAACAACCAGAGCTCATACCACTCCAGGTCCAAACACGAACAGAACTCGTGTGACTACAACACCAACCACAACCCCAACAACCATCCCTACAACAACTCCCGCCACAACCCCAGCAGCTACTCCTACTACAATTCCAGCAACAACCAGAGCTCATACCACTCCAGGTCCAAACACGAACAGAACTCGAGTGACTACAACACCAACCACAACCCCAACAACCATCCCTACAACAACTCCCACCACAACCCCAGCAACTACTCCTACTACAACTCCAGCAACAACCAGACCTCATACCACACCAGGTCCAAACACAAACAGAACTCGTGTGACTACAACACCAACCACAACCCCAACAACCACCCCTACAACAACTCCCCCCACAACCCCAACAACCACTCTTACTACAACTCCAGCAACAACCAGAGCTCATACCACTCCAGGTCCACACACGAACAGAACTCGAGTGACTACAACACCAACCACAACCCCAACAACCATCCCTACAACAACTCCCCCCACAACCCCAACAACTACTCCTACAACAACTCCAGCAACAACCAGAGCTCATACCACTCCAGGTCCACACACGAACAGAACTCGTGTGACTACAACACCAACCACAACCCCAACAACCATCCCTACAACAACTCCCCCCACAACTCCAACAACCACTCCTACAAGAACTCCTACAACAACCCCAACAACCACTCCTACAACAACTCCTACAACAACCCCAACAACCACTCCCACTGCAACCCCAACCCCAACAACCGCTCCCACTACAACCCCAATAACTACTCCTATTACAACTCCAACAACTACCCCAACAACCACCCCTACTACTACCCCTACAACAACCACAACAATCAACTCCACGACAAGACCTACAACAACCCCAATAACAACTCCCACTACAACTCCAACAACCACCCCAACAACAACTCCAACAACCACCCCAACAACAACTCCAACTACCAGACATCCGACAAACACTAGAGCACCTACCACTACGAGAGCACCTACCACTACTAGAGCACCTACCACTACCAGAGTGCCTACAACAATTTGTCGAACTAGAAGAACGACCAGATATCCAACAACTACTAGAACACCTACCACTACTAGAGCACCTACCACTACGAGAGCACCTACCACTACTAGAGCACCTACCACTACTAGAGCCCCTACCACTACTAGAGCACCTACCACTACGAGAGCACCTACCACTACTAGAGCACCTACCACTACCAGAGTGCCTACAACAATTTGTCGAACTAGAAGAACGACCAGATATCCGACAACTACTAGAGCACCTACCACTACTAGAGCGCCTACCACTACTAGAGCACCTACCACTACGAGATCACCTACCACTACGAGAGTACCTACCATTACGAGAGTACCTACCACTACGAGAGTACCTACTACTACGAGAGCGCCTACGACAACCTATCGAACTAGAATAACGACCAGATGTTCGACAACTACTAGATCACCTACCACTACCAGAGCACCTACGACAACTTGCCGAAATAGAACGACCAGATGTCCGACAACTACTAGAGCAAATACCACTACCAGAGCGTCTAGAACTAGAACAACGACTAGAGCACCCATAACAACAACTTGTCAACCAAGAACCACAACAAGAGCACCGGCAACCACCACTCGTCGGCCTACAACTACCATCTTCGTTTACCCAACTCCTGCACATCTTTGGAGAGTACTACCAAATGTCCTGCAAACTGGACGTAATATCATTAACTGAGTCCGCTTCCCCTAAATTTACGAAGAAATCATGAATCCAATTCAAATTGTCCTTTTTTTTTAATTCAGACTAATCTCAACGATATGTAATACAATTATTATTGTAATAAATGCAAATTTTAACTAATTTGGTGAAACAATATCAAAGTAATAAATAACATTGTTCAACTTGTTACTTTACTTCAGAAATAACATTTACATTAAATAAATGCATTGCTTTTGGCATACACACAAAGTGATAAATTATTCCCATACATTAGATACTTGGGTATTTCGAGTCATTGAGAAAGTTTTGTATCAATATCCAGGTCAAAGTTTATTTGCCAAAATTCCTGTAATAAGTTTTTGTTTTCGGTATAAAAAATTGCATAATTTTCACACACACAACGTAAATATCTTTGAAGATGGGACATCAATATTTACATATTTTTATTAATGTATTATTATTTACTTATTACTGTTTACCGATTATTATTTACTTATTATTATTTACCTATTATTATTTACTCACTACTTCTTGTTAACAAAAATATATTCACCCTATGATTGTGGCTAATCGGAACACAGATACTTTATGATAGTTATTTGGGTTACAATGAAATTATTATTCTTGTAATCTATAAATGTACGGCCCAACTTAAAGATTTACTGTGGATTTTATAGTTGTTTATAGTCTGAATAACTTTGGTGTTATTTAAAAAAATATATATAAAATATCGTTCACTAAAATTGTAAAGCCGCTTAGGAATGTCCTAGTGAGATGAATGGCTATTGTTTTTGTTTTTTTAAATTTAAGAATAAATAAATCATTTCAACTAATAAGGATAGGTTAATCCCTTATTGCAATCCTTGAGGTACGCCACTAGAAGCTAACTTATGTCCTAGATTTTGTAGATGTGTACTAAGTAATCAATTGATATTTTTCTCACAATTATTACAGAACATCACATATTTTTTTCATGTGGTTAAACAATGTCATGATAAAAACTACGACTTATTTTTGAAATATGTTACCATCCGAATTATTAATTGTTTCTTTATTTAATTCGTAGAACTCCAATTATTTTTTTTTTTACAAATTTAAAGTAAATCAAATTTAATAATGTTATTATTAATTTCTGCAAGTATTTTAGTTTTCATTTTTGTGACAGATGTTTCGGCGTTCGAGGCCATTTTCTAACTGCGGTTAATCCACATTGTGTGATGACTTATTTATATGATTTTATTTACTCCCACTCAATTATTTATTACCGGTAAAACCAATTTAGTTAAAAAAATAATAAAAATTCTTCATTCTGTGAGGTTTTTAGATTTAAAATGTGTTTTCCCCGTATTTAAATCACAATGTTTTCTTGGTTGATATATTTAAATGTGTTGTATTGTTTTGGTAGTGTGAACATACTGAGAAGTGGTTAGTAAATAATTTTCCTTATTTTATTAATTAATTTGATATTATACTTGCAGAACTTAATAATGACACTGTTAAATTTGATTTACATTAAATTTCTAAAAAAACCATCCCAATGCCTCGTTCAGACGATTCAGTTTTAATGGAAGCGGGTTAAATTGAAAGACAATTCATATTGATACATGTCAACATGCTTTCAACAGAATTGATTGAAATGAATCGAATGAAGTTTTAGTCATCATTCAAGTTGACCCCGAATCGACAGGTGTGCATACTTGTTTTAATTTGCTGGTGATTTTAAGTTTGCCGCAGCTGATGACATAAATAGTTGCGCTTCACAATAATAATGATGCAAAGGAATTTTCAGCAATTAAAAACGTTTGGAGTGGTCGGACGACTTTATGTTTAGCTTTCTAGATCTATACCAAAGCCATTTCTGTCTTTGGTATCAAAAGCAACGTGTTTAAAGAATACAAAATGCCCGTGAAACTGCCATTTATAACATTATCTTCCAAATGGGTATCGCCGAATTAACTCCAGTGAGTATAAACATATTAAAAATAATAATAATAATAAACTTTAATTAATAATAAATGTTTAAATTATGATAATATCTACTTATCCTGGAAAGCAAGGGCTAATTGTCAACCCCCCCTTCCCTGTGATGGGTATCTTTTACACGTGATTCTAATAACCATCAATAAATAAATATAATAAATACAAGGTTAAGATTTTAAGTATTCCTGCATAATATATGTACGCATTGATTTAAAAAATAATATTAATAATAATCAGAAATTATCGGATACATCGAAGGTGTTTTGTGAACATCGGAATCAAATTCGTGTATAAACAGCGCTGTGAGTGCCTCGACATTGAGTCTCGACGATACGGAAGAGTGTGCAGGAAGCGCGACACTATATTCTTATCTCACTCTTACATACTGTAGAAGCGCGAGGAGTCTCAATGTTCTCAGTTTTTTTTTCCTTCGGGGCGTAGAAGCGTGCTAACGCCAGTAGCTCTCGGGCTTGCAACCGGAGTGGGCTTATGCCCATTTCGTAAGCGTTAGCAGATGGTTTTTTTAATGTTTTGAGCAAATATATCTCAATTATTATAATTTTTCACTTCAGTTATAATTACTTAAGGGGATTAGCTATGAATGTTCTTATTTTTCCGATTTAAAATCGCAATTTTTTTATTTTGTACTGACTACCCAACACCGGAACGCGCGTTTTTATTTAGCACCGTAAGGGAAAGTTTAAATAAGATATGAAGATAAGAGGAAGAATGATTTTAGATCGAAGCTGTTCATAGATTTTTTTCTTGTAACACATGGTTCTCATGTAGCCAACATTCTAAAGTGGATTGTCTTTTGCTATGGAATTTTCTATAGCATTTTCCATAGAAAAAGACAACTCACGTGCAATCTGGATGAAAAAAGGTGTCGTGTAAGAAGTAGTGGTGGGCGAAGCGGCTCGGGTTAGTCACCCGGATCACTACATCAGCTCATTGTAGTGTACCGGTTCGGTGATCCGGCTCGATTAAACGACGGTTCGCGTCCCCCCGCACCATGCCCTCTCCCTCGCTCCCTTACCCCTCCCAAAGACGTCCTTAAGACGCTCTTACACGATACTTTTTTCGTCCAGGTTTCATGTGAATTGTCTTTACAGAGAGCTGATTTAGTGATCCGGCTCAATAAACCGAGCCGCTTCGCCAACCACTAGTAAGAAGACGATCCTTTTTTTCATACCGATGAGAACCATATCGGGATCCATACTACAGAAAATCTTTGCTTTACACGATCATTATCTTCATACCTATAATTTCATACAGATTCGCACACATGGTTGTCATTAAAGGAGAAAGAATATTCTGGGACGGTATATATTCGTCAAAAAATGGCAGCACCTTCACAAAATATCAACAAAAAAAATCGGCAAAATTCAAAATTCCGAACAAAAACTTGCGTTCACAATCAATTTAAACACAGTCCAATCTAAACTTAATCTTTTTAAGAATATTTGAAATTATGCTCATAAATAAACTCGCAACATCTCCACAAAATACGTAACTTTATAGTTACGTAAAAGAATGACAGCGGTCACAAAGAAAGCGCGCTAAATTGTGTTCGCGTATTATTTGCTATTTAATGTAAAAAAAACATAAAAAATATTTATTAATTGATAAACTAATATTTGACAAGTTAAAGCATTTTTCACCAATAAAATATAGACATAATTTGTCTCGACGCCACCTATTGAGGGATTTAGCCGTTACACGCCTTTCTCATACTAATAAAGTTGGTTGTTTACAAGTGAAATATAATAAAAATAGTAATTATTGAATGAAACACTAGTATATATTGATTAACTTGGCGGGTTTGCGATAGGCCGACGTAGCTCAACGGTAGAGCATCTGACCGGACATCAGAAGAATGCAGGCTCGAGTCCTGTCGGCGACATTTATCTTTTCTCGGAAGGTTTTTTCAATTTGGATGAGTGTTTCAGGCTAATAATTATTGTTTATAAAAATAATAAAAAATATTATCTAAATCCACAATACTGAACAGTAATAGACAAACATCATTGTCTTATATTAAATATTAATAAAAAAACGTGCAAAATTTCTTCATTACATACTTAGGAAAACAATAACAGATGAAGACAACAGCTGATCACATATTAAAAAAATTAAACGTTCAAAATTCCACACACCATACTTAGGAAAACAATGACAAATGGAAACAACAGCTGATCACATACGAGGTGTGTTCAAAAGGAAATGTTAATTTTTGAATTTTCGCGGGCTGCGTACATTGGATTATCGATTTTTTTTTGTTATGTTGGTACACATATGTTTATCATATGTTAGCATTATCAGCCATTTTGGATCAGTGGTTTGTTTTTGACAACTGGAAAGGTTAGTCACGTTTTTGTGTGTTCTTCGATTTTATATTTACGTTCGTTTTCTGAGGCATCATCAATCCGATTGAAGTGAAATTTTAGATTCGCTTTATTTTCTATGTCCTTATAAGCATTTCTTCAAAAAACAAAATTTTTTTTTAGTAAAAAATCGAAGAAAAAACAAAACGTGACTAACCTTTCCAGTTGTCAAAAACAAGCCACTGATCCAAAGTGGCTGATAATGCTAACATATGATAAACATATGT